>PVIC010013104.1:0-38627 GCA_004025085.1 Thryonomys swinderianus
TTTAGTGTCACTTCTTATAATTGAGAAATCAGTTTGTTCTGCAATGGTTCTAGTTCCAACAATAAGTCTACTGAATGCAAGAGTTCATGAGTCTTAGCACAGTTCTGCGAGGAGCCTGTATAGTAATTGTGTGTAACTTACCTTTTTGTGTTTGTATACAGTTCCTTCTTATTTTATACTATCCCTCATACTTCACAATATATTATTATCTTTACTCTCCTATACACTCATTTAGCTTTCTTTTAAATTCAGAAATTTCAACAGGAAATGTTTCTGTGGGGGAGGGACATTTTGATTTTTGGCGCTTTGACAATTGTTAATCATCAAAATGAAGTGAGCTTTTCCAATATGGGAATTTCAGCTTTTCTGAACGAGGAAAGCAGCTCCCTTTACTTATCCAACTGTAAACCTGGTGTCTGTTTCTGGTCCTGTTATTATATTTTTTGATGGTATGTTTGTAGTACATAAGACATTAATTATTGTAGGGAATTGGTACATGCCCATAACATATCATAATTCCTCTTCTTTTTAATCCCTTACCCTTCCCCTCCTCTTCCAACTCTCCATTGATAGAACACCAGTACCTGTTTGAACCAGAGCCTTAGGAGCTGGTGCGCAATTTTCCAGGCTTCTTTCCTGCTTCCTAATGATTGTAGGGCAAGCTGCCCTTCCTGATTACTGTGCTGCAGCAGAGAGAACTAGAACCCTGATGGGACGAGAGACCTGCAATGAAGCTGTTATTTTCCCAGATGTGTCTTTTTACTTTGCTCATGGTCGGTCCCCAGAAACTGAGAGTTAAACACACAGTGTAAGTGTTTCGGGGGCTGGAGACAGCTCAGGGGTAAAGTACTTTCCTCGTGTAATTGAAGTTGTGTTCAGTCTCCAGCCAGAGAGAGACACAGAGGAAGAGAGAGGAACAGGGAGGGGGAGAGAGAGGGAAAGAAAGACAGAGATCTATAATAATGTTTTAGAGACATTTTTCCCAAGAAAATCTAATTGGAAATGGAGGGAGCCAGGAGTAGAATTTCACAGTAGACCAAGAATGGGTGGGGACCAGTGCACACCAGCCCTGGTAACATCCAGAGTGAGGAACTGAAAAGCAGGCAAGGAACAGAGGCGTCTCGCCTCCTGACAGTGCCCCGCTCTGCCTTTTCGAGAGAGAGATTGGACAGACAACCAGGCTCCTCACCACTGTGACGGCTAAGTTTCCACAAAGGTAAAGATGTGTCTGTCCTCAGGCATCTGGCTCCAAGTGACTAGTCTTCCTTCCTCAGGTGGCCACTGCCTGGGCCCTCTGGGTGAAGAAGCCACCAGGGAGCAAAGTTCTGGCCCTTTGTGACCAGGGCATTGGGGGTGGTCCCTGAGCATCAGGTGGCAAGGGCTGAATTCAGTTGATTTTGCCACTGCAGACTGTCACTTCCAAGGACTGGGTGCTTTTAGGCAGACAGGCTCTTGTATTTTGCAAAACGAACCTTCCTAGTTCCTTAACAGAATCCCAGTACTGTCTCCCGGGTGACGCCCCTTTCCTTACCGCCCGGGCTGGTGAGACGGCTGCTCACAGACCAGCTTCCAGTCCCACCCACTTCCCAGAGAAGAGGTTTCCTTGGAAAACAGAATCGAGACTGACTCGGGAAAATCACATCTCCTTCTCACATTTTACCTCCAAGGCAAAGAATTTTGCTTTAGATCTTTGAAATACAGAAGGTCTCCTTCCTCCTCCCCCTTCTCTGGGTAGTTACAGTCATCTAACCCTAGAAGGATTCTCCCAAATGAATCCAAGATGTAATTTTTTACTTTTAAAAAATTATTTACATTACTGTCCTCTCTGTAAGACGTCTCAATTATTTCAAATGATTTTTTCTGCTGACATTTCTTTCGCTAAGTAAAATATTTCAGTTCTGATGAAAGTTAAGATATTATAAATTTCATGTACAGAAACTTTGGCATAGAGACTCATCATGATAATAATTTTCAGAGTAAATGTGTTGTTTACCCTTCTAGTGTCAGTTTCCCTTTTCAGTTTCTTCTTTGCCAAACAACTCCCTCTCCTACCCCCAGGGTGGTCTACCTGGGGTTGGCTGCATGGCCCCAAGTCTGCCCTGATCTGCCTGTCTCATCTTCTCATTAAGTAAGTAGGTCAGAGATGTGTGAAGTTTTCTCCAAAGCTTGGGAGAGACAGCAGATTTCTCTCTTTTGCAGAATTTTCCAGTGCGAAACTGTGAGGCTTCGAGACCCTCAGCCACCCTCACCCCCAGGAGACAGCAGAGGAGCACAGGGCAAGTCTGAGCAGTAAGAGCTATTTGCACATTTACAGGGCTCCAAGGTCCAAGAGCTCCACTTGTATGATACCCCACGAAGCAATGTATGTACCACACTGGCACAGGTGACTTGGGGGAAAGGAAAAACCATTGTTTTGTCCCGAACATACTCATATTAGGACTGTGCCACATGTGGCCAAGCCTGTGTTCAGATTAATTCACAACTAAAAGTACAAGATTGTATAACCAGTGAACATACATCTAACACTGAATATCAACCATCCTTTGGACTCGGCAGTGAGCTGAAGATACCTAGTAAGAAGACAGACACAGTGTGTAACTTGGTAGAATCAAATATTGCTCTCATTTCTTTCAGAATTATAAAAAGAGTATTGTATATTTAAAGAAGCAAGGCACATGGTAGGTTTTTACAGAACACTCTAAATAGTTATAGTGTTATTTTTATTATTTCTAATGAATGCTGAAATTTGATGTAGAACATAATTAAATTTAATGACCATTAATAACCTTCTTTCTCTGTAATTAGCCCTGTTCTACAAATACAGTATAAAGTCACCAATTACACATGGAAACTTTTTCATTAGTGCTAGAAAATTCACAGGTACCTTTCAGAAATTCACTGAGCCTAATAACGTAATAGAAAAGTTTTAAGTGGCAAAATGTTTAGTTTCATGGAGAATCATGGGCCACATGTTCTAATTTAGGGTTTTACTCTGCAGAATAATGAAGTGAGGACCACATCAGTCCTGATCCTTGCAGGAAGCACGAGGCCCAGGTCTCCCATGCCCGGGACACGCAGGACAGAATGCTGCTGGGCCACACTAGGGAGCAAACCCGGATGCACCGACATGAACAGGCCTGCATGTCCTCATCTGGGTGAGACCAGCGATGCAAATGTTGCACCTCTAGTGATTCCATCTCAGGCCCCTGTAAGAGACAAGCTACGGTGCTGGAAACAGATCAGAGGCTGCTGGCTCTTAGTGCTAGAGCACATCACCAGAAGAACGTCCAGAGAGGCTCTGGGAGTGATGAAGTCCCTCCCACCACACACCTACCCACCTCCGGTCACAGAGCCAGTCAGCGGTCGGCTTTATGACCCAGTAACACAGAACTGCATGATAAGTGCCAAACAATACAGGGATGACAGAAAGAAAAAGCATTTGTGTAGTTGCACGTGTATTATGCACACCACTATGAGGATGTACTTGTAATTTGTGTTTCTTTGATAATGGAGACCAATTTCCTGTGAGTACTGAATGGAATAATTTTTGCACCCAGTAGATGTTCAAAGCATGAAGTCTGGCTACTGGCTGTTGGTCCCATATTGTATAACACTTAAAACTCTCCAGGACAGAGGAGCAGTTTCTGTTTGGGGACATTTTCTGGCTTCTATGGCTTTGAATTATGAGGTACAAACTACCCACATGCCTTTCACTATAAATCCACTAATAAACTTCTCTCCCACCTGAGTTGTACATGGCGACAAGAATGTAAGTGCAATAGCTCCCTGCACAGGGAATGGGGGAATAGACTGGAAAATTACTTATTTCCCATTTGCCTACTTTTCATATGGCTGGGAGCCCTGGCTATTGTCCTGGTAAGGTTCCCAATCAGGTAATTACTTTCTCCCCAAATTTTCACTGTATTTTTAATTGAACAATTTATTTTTTTACTTCCTGTCTTAAATCACATGCCTGTGCCTATTTCAGTCGCTACAAAATATACATCTACTCAGAAGTAGTCCAGAGCCTGCAGACGCAGCCATTTCCTGGAAAAGCAGAGCACTTTCTAAATAAGCACCGTGGTCTCCTGTTTGGAAGAGCCAAGTAAGGGTACAGCAAGGAGCATTGTATTAACTTTATTCTAAATTTTCAAAAGAAAAATGTTAACATGTGGTTGTGAGACATTTCTGTTAATCAGAGTGAGATTACTTAAGGTGCCAAGAACCCCCATTTCCAAGAGGTCAGCGAACACGAGCATTGGCAGCCAATGCATGATCTGAGCTGTTTGGACGAGCCTGCCAGGAGTCCTCAGGTGCATGTGTGCTTGATCGGCTGCACTCAGTTTGCTGAGAAGAAGGGACTGGACTTCAACTGTGACTCAGCATCCACTGGCTAAGAAGATGCTTGGTCCCTGAGAGTACAAGGCTGCTGTTGTTCTGGAAATCGCAGGGTTTGTATGAAGTTCCAACAGATCAAAGCTCAGAATGTGAGAGATCTCACATTGCCAGCCCTGGCCTTGGGCCACGTCCTGGCTCCTCTGCCCCCCCAGGGCAGCTCCTCTTGTCTAACCAGACATGTGTAGCCTCGTCTCTTCCTTGGGCAGAGGATAGTACAATCACCCTTTTTCAGGGCCACTGGGGAGATTTTATTAGATAAGTCATTTAGGTCCCTTACCATGTCAAACATAAAACACAAATGTAATAAACAGGTCTAGTCTTCTTTCCACCTTTACATTGTATTTTAATTTATTTTCTTATAAGGAAAAATAAAACTCATTAATATTTGCTGTTTAAAGAGTGTTCTGCTTACTGCGATTCTGGAATGCTGTTTGTTCAATCTGAACATCTCTTGCTCTTCCTTTCATAGCAGCGTCAGAGTTTTATAAAACTTCCTTTTCATTCATGTGTTTTGGTAACACAGCCAACTTCCAGGGCCAGAAAATGGCCATCACCCTACTGTGGGGTTCAAGCCTCGACCCCCTACAGCACATTCTTTCCAGAAGAAGCTGGAGAGACATGAGTCTGATCTTTGGGGAAATAAAAGAAGAGAAAGAAGTTTCAATAACACATGCTCAATGCACATGTTAAGTACATAGGAAAAGCATAAGATATTGCAGTGTAAGAAAGTCGCAGAAATACCTGCAATTTCATAAAATTCTCTGGAGTAATAGACTGGAGCAAGGAGGACTTGCAGGGCTCTGCCGTCTCTGATCAGGGCAGACTGGTGTGACCAATCCCAGCCTCTAGGCCACCTGTGCAGAAGTCTGGAATGTCACCAGCAGAAGTTTTATACTTGTGTTTTCCTTGAATGTCTGGGTTCAAGGGAGAGAGCAGTCCTGAGTCATTAGCATCAATCTACAGTGAAGAGAAAGTGGCCAGCTGAGAGCAGGCCTAGCAGAGAGGCCTGATGTCCCACAGGGGTGAGAAACCGAACTGAAGGACAGGTGAGCCCAGTGATCGTGGGAAAGAGCCCAGCCAGGCAGCACTGGCCTCATTCTCTGGGTGAGAGGCGGCCTGAGCACTGCAGTACGGAGCCCTTCACTGCAGAACCCTCAGGATACGCCTTGCATGATGAGAGGAAAGAGCCTCTGGAGGCCCCGGGCCAGCGGTCTTGCAGTCCAGCTCCTGGCTGTCTGAGGCCCTGCCATGGAAGGCACCTGCACTGTCCTTCCTGAAGCTCGGTGATCCACTGTCAAATGAACCACAAGGCCCAAAGTGCTGCACTGAGGAGGGAGACACAGTCAGGAATGACAATGACAAGTCAGAGCCCAGAAGGCGACCACATGCTTTATTCCTTTAAGTAGAGTCTCTGTGGCACCATGAAGAACATTGCTGGACTCTAGGGCCCAAGAGCTGCACACTACTGCAGACACTGCCCAGACAATACTGGCACAGACACGGGCACCTGCCCTCTGTGTGGACAGCACAGGGCTATCTTCACAGAACATGCTTTGCCTGTTCCTTTCTTCATACGTAGGTTCCCTGGAGTTCCTTCTCAATGTTAGAGTCAAACTTATTTTACCTGTAAATATACAGTGATGTAACTAGCCCTGATTTCACTCTGATTGCTTAATTAGCTCTGTGTTTGTCTCTGTATTTTAATTTTTAAATCCTCAAAAGGAAAAACATGAATTTAGTACAGAAATTTCACAGTCCAAAGAGACATTGAATCAATTATATAGGAATGAGATGTTCTTCAAAGAACACTCTTTCAGAACTGAGTCAACTTAAATTTGTCTCCCTACTGCTCCTGAATTGCAGCATGTAATTCAGCACAATCACCCTGTGAAATACAATGTAGAGACAGGTGTTGAGTATTTAAGGTGAATCACTGTGGGGTATAGATTCTCACCTGTGCTGTCATTTTCTTGTCATTTTCCATACTTCTGAGTGATCTCAAAGTCCACAGTATAAACCAATTTACAGTTTGTCTACAACACAAAGACCTGAGCCTGAGCTTTCACAGACACAAATCAAATGGAGATGCAGCCCAGCATGCTATCCTCATAATGTTATAGTTGGTACCTGTGTGGGGAAAGTGCCCTCTCCTACCAGACAGCACTAAAACATAGAAGTAGATACAGTGTTGGTACCTGAGGAAGGAATAGAGAGCATAGGGCTAAGGCTAATTAACTCTCAACTTTAAATCAGGGGTTTGAGATAAATGACAATTTTGAGTTTTGAATGATTTTCTATTTGCTGTTTCTACTGTTTTACTACATGGTCTGTACACACATGAAGAAGAGGAAGAGGAAGCAGAAGAGAGAGAAGGAGGGGAAAAAAAAAAACAAGCAAAAAGCAAAATTTGTAAAACTTGTTCAATAGCCTAACCAGTATTTCCCATCAGTTCACACATCCTTAGGTCAGAGAGGAAACAGGACTCACATGGAGAAAACGGTTACTTTCCAATGTCCACATGTCTGGAGACATCAGCACTCTGTGAGAGGAGACACAAGGGAAAGCTCCTAAAACCCACTCGCACTCGTTATTCTGAGGACCATGAAGCAATCACACTTACACAGCACTGTGCAGCTTCACTGGCGTCCATGCGAGGAAACTCTCTGCCTACATCCGAAAGCAAGTGCAGAAGTGAAGAGAGGACGATGCTCTGAAGAGCTCGATCAACCTGAATGACAACCCAAATTTCAATTTTTATCAATCAGGACCTTGGACAGCTACTCAACTTTCCCATCTGCCTGCCCATGAGCCCAATCCATGCACAGGGACATGCTCCATGCACACTGTTAGAAAGAGGTGAGAGCAGATAGCTCTCTCTGGTGCCTCAGAGATCATGCTGGTGCATTGGCAGCCACCAGCAGATGTGTGGTGCATCCTCTTCCAAAGCAACTGACTCTCAGGAGGCAGAGACAGGAAGATTGCTGTGAGTTTGAGGCCAGCCTGGGATACCTAGTGAGCTCAGAGCCACCCTGAGCTACAAAGCAAAACCCTGTCTCAAAAAAAAAAAAAAACTCACTCATCCACTACTCACAGAGAACTTGTGACTAACTAACAACCAGCCAAGTAAAGCAATATTTCATAGATTAACAGAAAAAAAAAACAGTATAACATGTATTTTAGTCCAAATTCTAGGCTATTTATTCACTAAAATATAAGAAACCATTTAACTGGAATGTTGACAAAAATGAATACAAGTGAATTTTTGTGTCTACTTTATATGAAGTAAATTTTACATATTTTCCTTTACTTTATATAAATAAATATTCATGATGTTTTGTAAATATTCAAATGAACTTATAAAATAAAAATATTGTATCAGTATATTTCATAATAGATTCTTATAATTAATTAGGAGTTATACCTGAGGGAAATATTTAGTAACAGAGAATTAAGAAATTCAATTATTTAATCAATTTTGATTATTTTACTATCACTTATATAAGCTAGGATTTAACCTTTAATCATGCATGACGTAAACTATATACTATTTTTAATAAACTATAAATACAAGGATTGTTTAAAGCTATAATTAAATAGCATGTCTTAGGTTCATTCTGTATCACTGTAAGATATTGCAAACCTCCTCATGCTGACTAAAACAGTTTTACCAAGAGTTGCCAGTACATTTCTTACTTTTCATCCTGGTCTTTCTTCAAATGGTGATGTCTACCTTCATTTTTTTTTTTTTTTTTTGAGACAGGGTCTCGCTTTGTAGTTCAGGCTGGCCCTGAGCTCACTATATAGCCCAGACAAGCCTGGAGCTCAGCAGTCCTCCTGCCTCTGTCTCCCAAGTGCTGGGATTACAGGCGTGAGCCACCACACCTGGAACTGTGGTATGTGGTATTGATGGCATGGGCATGAGTCTCCACAGCCAGCATTGTATGTGGTTACCGGGGATCGAACTCAGGACCTTGCACCTGCTTGCGCTCGCGAGGCAGGCACAGGAACCACTGAGCTAACCCTCCGGCCTTCTACCGTCCTCTTAAGGAAGCAGGTTGGGAAGGGGACGATCACGTCACATGGCCGCTCTGGGACCGCGTCAGCAGTGCGGCTCCATCCGGGGGTCAGCAGGAAGCCTGGACTGAAGCAGCCAGTGCCTAATGCAGGCCGAGTCAAGAGCACAGAGTCCTCGCAGAAGATAAATACAGCAGTGAGCAGCATAGCATCATGTATGACTAAATTCTATTTGGAATAGCTTCATAGCACTAAATCAAAAGAAGACCCTGAATAGACACTATACCAACTAAATCAGCCTCTGTGTTATATACTGTAAGAAAATATTAAATGTGCCCCTCCTGGTAAGGTTGAAAATACATATCCTCTCTCTTGATAATTCAAGGTGACACATATTACTACACATACCCCAAAATATCTTCATGCAAAATACTATCCACAGGTTAATTTTAAACTGTGTAATCAATTTACTCCTTTTTTCAAGATATGCCTTAAGAATTTGCAGTTGTACTTTAAAGCAAATTCCAGCTATAACTTGATAAAATGAGTTTAGTCTTCAGTACTTGTTATGGGCAATATTTCATACCATACCAGTGATAAGCAGATAGTTTGGTAAGATAACTAGTCACTGACTACTGGTTAACATGAGTTTACCAATACCTGGCCTCCTCCTCTTCCCCAGAGCACTTCAATGGCCTCTGTACCATAAAACTTGAAACAACACATGAAATATAAAACTCACAGGAATGATCCACCTAGGAAAATGATAGGAATTAAGCTCAAAGTAAATTCTGAACTATTGTGAGGAATAAAAGATGTAAATATTTGGTTGTACATCTTTAATAGTGGAAAAAGTCTTACTACTTTGTAAATAAATTGTTTCATAGGTTCGATGAATTTGCAAAAATACAAGTGTTATGTTGTGATGTAAAAGCTTGACTAGACACACTGGGAAGTGCTTTTATGAGGAAACGCTAGGGGCAAAGTCGAAGTAAGTGCAGAAGTGAACCTGGATATGAGTAACTCCAGGGCTGCCTGGACTCAGGAAGTGCCTAAAGCTGAGAACCCTTCAGGCTAAAGTTGGACAGCAGACAAATGATAGATCAATCCTTCCTAGGGAGTTTCCAAGAACCAAAGAAACAAATATTCAACATATGAGTAATAAAAATTGTTCAGATAACAGGCACATGGTCAGGCCAGAGAATGTTTGATTGCAAAAAGATAATTTTAGTTACCTCAAATGCCCACTGAAATTATTGTCTACCAGTAGGACAGCATGGATCTATGCTGCAAGAATTATTTTAGACTGATGTCATATTTATATCAGATATTTTATACTTTTGCTGCAAAGTAATTATATCTATTTTGCAATGTCAGTTAAAAAGCATGATTTGTATTATTAATGTGAATGAAATAAATGTGAGCTATCATTTATAATGAAAGAAGTTAACCAATGTCCTCTCCAGCTCTGGGAAGTGGAAATTAAAGCTCTGTGAGATCTGGACACCGATCCTTTCCCTCTAGCACACAGAGGAGATAGCTGTCAGCCGAGTCCTTTCTCCCTGCCCCTGCCAGAGACCTCTGCTCTCTCCATCTCCAGGCTCAACAATATGAACCTTTTCTTTTTCTTCTGTGTCATCCTTCTTTATGTTTTACCTAGTCTATTAATTTTGGATTAAAATTTTCAACATGTCCTAGCTTCTCTTATCTTTATTGTGCAACATCCCTCTTCATTTATGGATCTCTCTGCATAGATCTTTTTATAAACTGGATGGAGTTCGGTATTAAAAAATAAGAAAGGACCATACACACCTAAAGATTTCTCATTCTTTATAGGATCAGGAAAAGATGGGCTAGAATTTTCAAAATCACTCATATGTTTGGGCCAATTATGATGAAGACAGAAAATGAACTTAGAGATCTGTATTGAGGTTGTTGACCTATTAAAGTAACCATACCTGTCCACTGTATCTGTGAAGAAAAGCTTGTGTTTGGTAAAAAATAAATAAAGATGAGTTCAATGCAAATGTAATATAGGCTGTGAAACTAACTTGTAATTGTGTGATTTTAGTAAACAACTTTGCATTAATCTGTAATACCACAGACTGGCTGACTTGAAGAGCACACGTTTATTTTATCACAGGTCATTACCAAGGTGATGGCAAATTCAGGATGTGGCCCGGGGCTTACTGCCCACATCACCATGGCCTTGTCTGGCTGGAGAAAACTCCCTGGCTCTGTCCTTCCTGAAAGGATGCCATGCAAACTGGGCCAGGACCATACCCTGTGACCTTGTCTGACCTCCCCGACGCTTTGTCTGAATGTTGCCACTTGGAGAATGAAGGCTTCAACACTCAGGGCACATAAAACCCTGAATTCATTCTAACTTCTGCTTCTACATTAAATACATGTGACCATTAAGCAAATCGTCATTACTGATAAGCTACTGATCTGAGGACTGTATATGGCTGACTTGAATAAATACACTCCCACTACATTACTTCCAGGTGAATGTTGCAAATGTCAGTTCCACTCTTGTGGAACTCTGTCTGTGTGAAGTCTGTGACTTTGCATTTAAAACGAAGCAGCATGTTTCGAAGTGGAGATGTGATCTCAGGGTGTTTACTATGAGGAGAAAGCACTGCAGGAGTAGACGTGTCCAGAAGTACAGAGATGTTGGAGACAGCCACTTTGGAGGCCCACGCAGAGCTCCAGGCTGATTCCGGTCCATTACGGAGAAGAGTCTCAGCACTGGGACCCACAGAGTCATCCTGCAGATCCTTCTTTCTACTTTGGACTTACAAAGTTTACTTGCTCTTTACTCACAGCACTGATTTCAGCTCCGGCTCCTCCGCTTGCACGCCTCATCTAGAGCCCGCAGCTCACCTTCCATCTTGCGTCAGGGAAGGCAGGGTCCACAGGGCTGGTGGGTGTCATCCTCACCAGGGTGCTCCAGTGAGTGCTCCTCAGTTCACTCCACAAGGGGCCATGGGCAGCTCCCATGGACTCTTGATCACACGCAGTTTCTCCTGACAGCACCATTGGCTTCTGTCCCAAAAGATACCATGCATGCTTTTCTCAGAGCTCTGCTGCATCACTCTCCTCCTGCCTGGGCACAAAGCCCAGCTGTGCACCTGCGAACTCACACTTGCCAAGGATCACACTCGTTCACTCTCACGTGCCTACTTATAACAGTCCTTCTGCAGGGAGACCTTCTCTAACTCCACCTATTTATTTCCATGACATCTTAAGTCTCTTCATAGACTTCACCACAGCTTAGAACTGTAATGTAATTGTTTCGAGTTTATCCAAGTATCAACCCCACATTCTACATTAACGTACTATGGGGAAAGATGTTTTGTCTTGTCTCTAACAGTATCTCACATCTTCTGCCTTTGCTATAGTTGGTGCTCAGGAAAGAGCAATGGTTCCAGTCTAGTCTGAACACTTGTTTATTAAATACTCATATCATTCTTTGGTCATAAGGGGCTCACACAGCCCTCTGAAGACAGTGCATTAGTTCTTCTAAATGTGTCATCGCAAAGCCTGAATGGAAAACAGCATCCTTCTCATTTGTCAGTGATCGCCTACCAGCTCAAACCATCTATCTAGAAAGCTTTTTGAGGCAAAAGCTGAGGCCAAAGCCAGGTTTAGCAAAAAAACAATGATGAGTTGGATGAATTTTTCCCTGCTAGAAACAAGAGGGCTGGGGGAATATAGTCTTGATTTTCATGTTTGACATCTTTGGCTGAGAAAAATTATATGATCTGGGGCTGAGGCTGTAACACGTGGTAGAAAACATGCCTGGATATGCAAGCCACTATGTTTGATTCATAGCACAGAAACAAAACAAAGAATGAAGTTAAAAATTATAGGATCCAGGTGCCGCCTGCCTTCCTAATTGAAAAGTTCTCATATTTGAATTATTATAGTTGTTGGCTGGATTCCAAGATAATCTTATATTTTTGCTGGGTTGAAGGCATGAAATTTAATTTCCAGGTTATTAAGAATGCTTCTATGGCCCGAATTGTTAAAAAATATGTCTGAGGAAAACAGCGTGTGCTGTGGTTTGATAGACATATTATAAAATCAGAGCACAGGAGAACAGAGTTTCACCCTATCTTGGGTTCCTAAGTGAGTACCTTAACCAATGCATTTTTTGCCAAAGTGTAAAAATGACAATTTTATAACCTTACATGAATAACTATTAAGTGAAACTATAAGCTATATGTAAAGAGTTATATTTAAAGTTCAGCTTAATCACTTTTAAGCAAAAAACAAATATTTCTTCTTTCTTATTGGCTTTAATCTTATTGTGGACAATAGTGAGTAACAGATCATCATTGATAATTAGACACAGATTTCTAAAAGTAAACAAACCCTCCAACTGGGACAGTGAGGGCCAGAGGCCACTTCACTTTCTTTCAGAGACCAAGCACTTGGCAAAACAAGAAAAGTGAAAGATTATTTGGAAATTAGTTTTCATCTTAATTTTCCAAATGCCCCAGGACAGAAACAAATGTTTCCATCTGTTGTATTACCTGAAATTGGCATTTATTATTTTGGCAACAAAAATATCATAATAATTTCTAACAGTGAAAGCTGGTCGGGCATAGTGTCACGATTTGTGACACAGACAAAGCCAGGAAAGTGGGCAGGAGGGTCTGGTCATCAGCCTTTCTCTCCTCGGGGCCGGGCCTGGCCCATCTCGAGGTCTCTGACCCCACACTCAGGCGCTGAGGCTGGTGCGTCCCTTCACAGCCATCCTTGGCCCGGGGCGTCGAGGGAAGCAGAGAAGCCGCCCTGCATTCCATCTCCAGCTGCCAAGGCCTCTGCCCTGGTCCCCACCCCAGGACAGGCTCCTGGTCAGGAGCCCTGAGCACTGCCCCGAGGAGGCCCTGCGGGCACAGGTGCCCACCCGCTGCAGGGTGCTGGGCACCTCACTGCTCTCCCCCACCCTTCCCTGCCCAGACCTTGTCCAAAGACATCTCCCCACTCGCACAGCCTTTGGTCAAAGGAACAACACCACATCCCTCTGGGACATTGTCCCCCTTGTCTCAGAAACATAATTATTTCCTTGCAAATCCGTTGTTCCTATCCACAAAACAAACCTCACTGTTATCTTAAGAAAGCTGCACAACGAGCTGAGATTCATGAACCTGCCCCCTTCTCCTCCTCTTCCTCCACCCCCATCCCTTACTATCTGCGGCCTCCCTCTCCTCCTCCTCTGACTCCTCCTCCTCTCTCCCCCTCCTTTACAGTCCGCCACCTCCCTCACCTCGGCCCCTCCTCCCCCATCCTTGACCTCCTCCACCCTCTTTCAAGGACGATCAGGTCTGAGCCCAGGACTCCGCTCTCTCGAGTTCCCGGCCCCGCTGGATCAGCCGTGGGCTGCGAAGCCCCCACAGTCCCTCTCCAAGCCGACCTGCCTCTTCCCTCCTCCGTATCCCCTGTTTAGGTGACCACAGCCAGCCTCGAGCTTCACTTCGTGCCTACAAACTATTTCCGGATTCACAGTGCCAAGAAATACCTAGAGCTGGAGCCCAAAGCCAGCTGTGATGCTGGGTGAGGGACACCAGAGAGGAGCCGGCCTGTCTGGGACGCACCCCGCCCATGATGGCCCAGGCTCCTGTGATCCCGTGGGACCCCCACAGCTCTTGCTCTGCTTGGAGGAAGGAGGCGGCCTTTGCGCCCTTGTGAGTGGCTGATGTCAGAACTTCCCCCCCTCGTGCTGTGCGGGGCTCAGAGCTCCTTCCCTGACATGGTCCTTCATGTCAGGTCGGCATCCAGGCCCACTGGGCCTTCCCCGCAGGCCCCAGGCCTTCCCGGCAGGCCCCTGCCGCCTCTGCACAGCGCTCCCCACTGCACCAGTTCTGGAAAGGGAAGTCAGGGTCAGACGAACAGAAGCTCCCCAGTGTAATAATCAAAGCTAATTTCTGTGAAAAGCAAAACAAGAGCTCTTCAGTCTGATTTGGTGGCTTTGTTCTTGATTTACTAACTAGATTCAATGCTGAGGCCCTTAAAATCCCTACTGCCAGCCACAGAGGCAACTGAGCTTCTCTCCCAGCCTGTGTTCTCCCTGAGCTCTTCATATTCAAATGTGTCTTCTGTCTTCAGGTCATTTTGCAGTCTCGTCTCTGGGCACTTTCTCCAGACCCAAAGGGCTCTGGCGAGCACAGCACGGCAGGCTGAGGCCGTGCGCCCTGACGGAGGGAGTGAGCTTGAGTCCCTGGAGAGGACTAGTGAATGAGAAAAAGGAAGCTCCGACAGGCACAAGGCTTATCTCCCTCCCAGGTACAGCTCCTGATAAGCAGGAGCCTACAAAGACGCCCCTAAAGTGTGCAGGGTGGTGGCAGTGGTGGTCACAGGGTGGCCACAGCCAGGCCCCGCAGGTAGCATGGCTCCCGAAATCTGTCTAAAACCGTGCCCCTCACTGCGCTCCTCCGCACTCTGCAGCACTTTCATTCAAAACATCCATAAAGCACGTAGGCAGGGGTCTTGCACACATGCGTGAATATTGAGGTTTCCAGGTAGCTGTTCTGCAGCCTAAGACAGACATGAGCCGGGCTTAATCTTGGCTCACAGACCATGACTCAGCCCCGAGCCTATGTGTAAAGTACTTTCTTAGAGGTCTGTTCTATTAATTAGTGATTGGAGTTGAATCAGACAAATAAAATGTCCAGACAGGACTTAGCTATACAAAAAGGGCCAACTGAGGACCACAAACTCTTCTGACCACAGTCATGAAGGACAGGCTGCCCCAGGCCAGCCGCAGATGTGAACGTCTTAAAAGCTTTTATGACTCTGAGTCATAAAGTAAAGTGTATTCTACATGACAACAATTTAAATTATTAATTTAACAAGCTTGCCAAGACAGTCACAAAGTTGGCTCACTTCTCCTCTCTGTATGCCATGACACAACAGATAAAATCCAAGGACCTAATTGGAGCACATTAATATGTGGAAGTTAATGAAAACGAAGCTACTAAAGTTGAGAAGGAAATTTTTCTTTGATTTATATGAAAAGAAAAAATCTTTAATCATGAATGATTATCTAGTGGGCCTTTCAATTTCTGACAGATAAGTCAAAAATAAACAAATGAAGCTTATGATAAATAGAAATGATGTATCAAACGGCTGAAAGTAGACTAAGATTTTAAGAGACTGCTTTCTTTCTTTCCTTCCTTTTAGACAACATCTCACTGTATAACACAGACTGACCTTGACCTTGTGACCCTCCTGTCTCAGCCTCCTCAGTAGCTGTGCTACATGCCAGTGCCAGCATACCAGTTCCAACCTCTCGTCATTCATGAATATGTACTTAAGAATTAATGGAATAGGTTCACAGAAGATGAAAAACTCCTGTTGCAGAGGAAAAGAAAAGAGGAAGGGTTTACCTTCCAAAGATTTCCCATTCCTAGCTGAAACTAAGACCTCTGTCATTATTCTCTGAAGAATGCAGTACCATCCTTGCCACGCTCAGCTTGGCAGGTCATGTCCAAACTGTGGGGAGCAGCTTCCCAAGAGGACCCCACTTGCTCTGCTGTCTGTATGAATGTTCCAAATTCTGCCTCACCTTTCAAATTCCTGATGGTGTTTACAAACACAGTTAACAGTGTAAGAGGATAAAATGGACAAAAATAAAGGCAATGAAAAACACATATTGAAAGATAAGATGAAGTAGGGAACACATATGTACATATATGTACATATAAAAGAAAGAGAAGAAGAGGAGGACATAGATGATGCTAATTACAGAGGTACAGGTGCCCAGATACAGACTCAGAGATACTTTATAAGCACCATAAGCTCAAAAAAATGAAGCAGGAATTTTCCCTAGGAATTTACCACTTAAGGAAAGCCTACATTTTCCAAAATCTTCAATCTTGCAAAAACAAGAATGATCAAAAGTAAAAGCAAGTTTTCTTTAGGTTTCTCTACCGTCCTTCCCCAGAAGTTTCCAGATTTTATATTTGGCAGTTGAAAAATGATAGTGGGAATTTAACTCATCTATCAACATTGATTCCTGTGGTAAATATTGCTTAGATTTGGCATCTATATAAGGCTTTGAAATATTCTTTCTTAGTATTATTGTCATATTATCACTGTCTACTTATATCTATTTCAGGTTATTTTTACTTCTGAAAGGAAGACACAATTTCATCTTTAATATACTCTTCATAGAAAAAGTACTTGTCAACTCTGCATCATTAACAGTATGGAAGGTCTTCAAAGAATTGAAAAGCTCCTGCCACGTGACCCAGCAGTCCCAGCACAGTGGGCACATTGTACCCAGAAGCAGTGAGGGAGATGTGCCCAGGACCTCTGTGCACTCACGTTCAGGCGATGCTCGTCCCAAGAGCCAACAGATGGAAACACCTGATAAACGAACAAAGGAAAAGGATCCATATTCACAGTGGAATATGATTCGGCTGTGATAAAGGTTGAGACTGTTGGACAGCATGGGGGGACTGGACGCCAGAGGCAGGCACAGGAAGACAAGCACTGCGTGAGTCTTCTCTTCTGTGGACAGAAAAAGGCTGATCTCGGAGGACAGAGAAGCCAGAGCTGGGGGCGAGGGCCAGCGCTGACCAGGGCAACTGCATTCCAGCTACACAGCAGCAGCATGTCCAGTGTATGGTTGCGCAGGATGACGACTGCACAGAGTGACAGGGCGTGCTGCATTTCAGAACCCCAGGAGGAAGGGTTCTGGAAGTATGTACCATAAAGTGACGGTAAAGGTTTGAGAAGACAGATAAGTTTAACTGGATTTTAGAACTAGGAAACATACATGTGTCAAAATATCACATGGCACCCCACGAATATATAATTTTTACATTTTTGTGGAAGCTTATAAAGAAATTAAATCTAAACTTAAAAAAACAATATGACTAAGCTTAAACCTTTGCCGCTAATGCGGTAAGGAGCCACTGACTGAAGAGAGTGACGCTGCATCTAGGCTTTCATCCAAAGTACATGCTGAGTGCCTTCATCCACCCATTTAATCTCTTCAGCTTTGAAATCTAATTTCTTCCTTTAAATCCTCTTTTCTTGTTTTGTTTGGTCCCCTAACCCTTGAAGTACTTTCAGATGAACTCTAAATTCAGTTGAGATAATCCCTATTGATTCTTGACTTTCTCATAAAGCTTGAGACCAGGAAGACAAATTCAGATCAAAAGCTGAAATAAATGTCGCTGAACTAATAAAAACAATAAATGTGTGTAATATTTAAGCCAGCAGCAGATATTTGCCGCGGAAAGCTTACCCTCCATAACATCAAGCCTCAGAGCACAGCCACAGCTCAGCTGACCCCTCCTCACGCGCAGGGTGAGCCCTGTTATTGGCCCATTTTACAGACAGGGGACTGAAGCATCTCAGATGAAACAGCTAGTTCAGACTTGAGCGGCCAGCGGCGGACGGAACCTGAGTAGAGCTCCAGGGGTCTGCGGTAGGTCACGCCCTAACCTCTGACTGCTCCTCCAGGAGGTGCCTGGCCCCGAAGGGCCATGAAGCCTCTTATCAGATGCTGGTGTGTCCTGGTCCTCACCTGTGTGGGCACCTTAGCACCATCAGTAAAGCACAGTCCAGATTAATTTCTTACGGTGAGTAGAATGATTCCTGAAACACGCATTTCTACTGTTCATGTATGTAAAGAAAGCCCCAAAAGTAAAGGAGCAGATAAAGTAGGTCATATGGTGGATTGGATGTCAAAACTTTAAATTTCCAAGCTTGTTTGCTATCATCAGGTTGTATAATTTTCCTGCTTCTGAATTTTAGCAAGCATATGAAAATTATGGACATTTCACATCATGAAGTCTAATAAAATATTTGCTAAATATCGCAGTACCTCTCTGTGTCAGATTACGCATTGCAGCGGGCTTTGTGAGCTCACTTTGTTTCTTTGCTTATGACTCAAACGATGAACAGTTTGGATAATGAATCTTTCTCAAGCTGCAAAGAAGCAGTATGATAGTGAAGATTATAATTCAAGTGTTCCTGTCCCTCTGGTTTGTCTCAAAATAGGCAGGGATCTTGAGTTTTGAATAAATGAACCGAAATAAATAAACTTTACTGAGTGTCTAGTAGGTGCAAAACTTTACCCCCAGGAGAAGGCAGAGCTATGTGGACACAGCTCTGTATCTGCCTTCATAAAATCTAAGCAATGACATATGCACAAGATACCTGCCATGTGACTTGAGCTGTCAAGAGAACACAGCACTTACCACAAAAAATACTGCACAGACGCAAAGATTCGTGAAGGACTAAGTCTCAATGAAACAACCAGGTGAGAGCTTCCAGAATGGAGCAGGGAGCCGGCACAGCCAGGGCCGAGCGGCAGGAGCCAGGAAGTGGCAAGGTGCTGGATGCAGGCCCCAGAGCAGCCCTGGCTCAGTCTCACGGTGCAGGTGAGGACAGGACAGGGTGAGATCACTGAGGCGCCCACAGTGGCAGCCCTGAGGGTCCAGAAAGAGCACAGGAGAAATTGCAGAAATCTGCAGAAGGGGAGACTGAAAGAATACCTTGGAAACGTGCCCAGAAACAGAGCGCAGGACTGGTGGGCAAGGCTGCCGGGGGCTGTCAGGGTCCCAGCTGTGGGCTGACGGTGCCCAAGAGGAACTGCAGGAGCAGAGCTGGCACCGCTTGTCAGTCTAGATTCTGAGAGAAGGAAAGAAAGTTTAAAATTCCATCTAAAATCTCATAATATCAAATATCAAATATCATTAAAATATCATGATTGATAGGGCGACGTCGAAAGGCTGGATGATCCTAGAAACATGGCACTCTGTGAGAAAGGACGAGGGAAAGGACCCTGAGAAGACGGCTTCAGGGATTACACTTACAATGAAAGGTGTGTGAGGAAGGAAATGTTCAGAGGTTAGCACGGAGCGATGACTCGCACCCGGAAGAAAAACTTCCATGGGCAGATAATGAAGTAGAAAAGAGGAGAAGCGAGGATCTACTGGATTTTGTTCCCTAGGTGATGTTTTGTCTGAAGATATCAGAAGGGCGACCAGGCCAAGGCTACCTTGAATCCATCTGCGGGAAAGCGCAGGTCAGAGCACAGGTTTGCTGAGCGGAAAGCAGAGAAAGCTCCCCGAGAGCTGTTCCTTGGTAAAAATGTATCATGGTCAACATTGGCTGTATTTGTTTTTTTTTTTTTTTAATCTCGATTGACAGCTGGAGGCTGAGCATGTGACCCCGCCCTGTGCTACGGAATGTCCGCCTGAGCGCGCACCTCCCACTGCGGGGGAAGCCAGGCTCTGGCTTCTTGGCCAGGACAGCAGCACGGGCCTCTGTGTGCCGCCAGCTCCCATCCCATTGGTAGTTGCGCTGCAGCCTGGGCAGGCCTCTCCCAGCTATTGGCTGTCTCACCTGTCCACTGTCTCTGGAAACGCCCTCCCAGACGGTCAGAATAACACGAGGCTCATTTTCCAAGCCAGGCAGGAGCCTCGCGGCCACATCCTTCCTTCCTGGGGTCATCGTCACGGGGTTTTCAATCCAGGTATCCGTGTGTGAGAAACTCCCACCACTAGGGATCTCTAACTTGTTCCTAGTCAATTTAGCTTCCAGAAGGCTCTTTTGACAAAGTACTTATGTCTATAATATGGCTTAACTGTCCCTCATTCTCCAGAGCCAGAATTTTGAATAAAATGATCACGTTTCCCGGCTAAATATTCACAGAAACTTTAATTGCTTTTCAAACAAAGACCAAACTTATATGTCAGTGTCTCCTAAAATGTGGCAACCTGAGCTGAACCGTAGTGCAGATCAGAGCGTCAACAGTGTGAGCTTCGCGTGGGATTCCAGGGTTCCGTGCATGTCTTAGGTCACGCGTGGAGTCTGGGGAAAATGAGACATGAAAGCAGCAGGCATCCTGTCAGAAAGGGAAGGTGCCAGGGGAGAGCTTAGACACAGCAGGGGAAGGGGACACACACTCAGACATGGTGTGTACCTATACAAGCACATACCATAGGACCAGCTGGCTTGGACAGCTGACACCTTAACTGACGATGCGGCCTGAGAACTAGCCTCTTGACGAAAGTCACCGCCGTATGGAGGCTGGGGCTTGGGGTGCCCTTGGTGTTTTTCTCCCACACTGCTCTTGAGCTGGGTCTCTCTTTGACCCTGGGTCCACACAGGTTCCCCGTCATTCCCTTTCACGAGGTCTTCCACTGGTGTTCATCAGCACACACAGGCACCTTCCACGGTGTAATTTCAAAAACCATTGAACACATTACCAGCTTGCTAGAGGCCTGACATAAGAAAGTTGTCAACAATTCTTTACTCAAGAGAAATAAATAGCCCTACATAATAATTATACATTTATTTAGTGTTATTATGCCCTGAGGCATTTTTCAATTATTGATTTATAGCGTATCATGTAGTACAGGCAGGGAGGAAAAAGCTCTGTTATGACAAGACTTCCCACAAGTGAAAATATATTAACCTTAATTTAACAATCTTGAAAACACTCCCCGGAAGAGCAGTTCCCCAATGACCTGTGTGAAGGAGCTGTGCCCACACATGGCCCAGTGTGAGGCCCACCCACTGCCCACTGCGCTCCCTACACTTTAAGAGGCACAGCAGCACCTGCCTTCTGCTGGCATCTCTCTTTAAGTGGTCACAGTTTGTCTTCGCCCTCTCATGATTTCACTTGGGCAAGTAACTAAAGAGCAGTCTTAGTGAATGCCATTTGGGAATACGGAAATTTGGGATTCTTTCACTTACTTTGGAAAAAGGAAAAGAGAAAAAAATCATTATTTTGGTCATTCCTCTCTGGGACAGGCACTAGATATGCTGTTTCTTCTGTCCTACAGGGTCTTGTACGAGATGTATTATTTTTGCCTTATAAATGAAAAAATTGGCAGAACTACAAATCAAAGAGATTAAACACTTGGCCCCTTCAGAATGTGAATCAACTGAGATTCAAACACAGATATGTCTGATCCTATATCCATACTTCCTCTGAAAGAGCTCAGAGCAGATTTACTCAGGGGATTGGAAATTCTTTGAGAATTAAAGAAAAAAAGCCCTTTAGATTTCCCATGTAGAGGCCTTCTTCAGAGCCTTCGGTCCATTGCCTCATCTAGTAGGACTGAAGATCTTTAAATCTGGTCATCATTTTAAGGAGCTGCAGGTGACGAAACAGACCTAAGGTAGTGCCTTGAATTCCTTGATCACAGTAAATTCTAAACAGCCTCTGAAGCGTATAGGTGAGAGCTGAGAATAGCAAAGCAGCCCAGAGGCAGGCGGAGCCCAGAGGCGTGGAGGCTCCTCACTGCCAGAGGCACTGGCTGCCGGGCTCCGCTTGCGTGTAAGCGTCACGCCTCGCACTGCCTGCGCCCTCCAGTGTCCACGCCACGAAGAACATCTCACCCCTCCAACTACTCTTTTCTTCTCCCGACTCTTGATTTTCTTTGCAAAAAGGAGCAGGGAGATATTTGCTGTGGCCTTTTGCTTTTCATGAGCTCCGAAGCAGTCCGTTTGCTCAGGTTCCCACACTCAGAGGACTGTCTGACAAGGCCGTGGCTGTCGACGGAGCCCCCCGCACAGATGGCTGGTCAGCTCACCAGCTGCACTTTGATAGTTATTACAGTTAATTTACTTAGAAAATTAAGGCTTCACTCTACAGCAGAGTATTTTACACTGAGCTGACAAGCCCAGTGGCCTTCTAATTACACTGGCACCTCAGACTGCCACGCCTGACCTTGGCCATGAATCTCTGACTCAGAAGTATGGGCAGGAGCCTCTGGGAGCCGCCCAGCTGGGCTGGACTGTCAGCAGCCTGATGAGGAGGCCCCCTCGGGGCTATGGCTGGAGAGCAGACCCACACAGGAGGGAACTGAACATACCCATCTTCCTGATGGAAATGTCGAGTCCAATTCCACCCATTTCCAGAAAGAGAAAATTAATTCTGCTTTATCCCAGAGTGGGAACCCTGAAACCTGTATCAGTCAGCGCTCATGGGGACCCAGACAGCCAGTTCAGTAGTCAAAGCTTTTATTTCCATTGACCCATGATGCCATAGTGATATGAACGGTGTGGTGTCAAAACTGCTCATGAAACAGCTGAAGAAGTCGTCGAACTCCACATTTGGAGGAACACCAGGAAAGGCCCTCACCTCCATGTCACACCCACAGTGAGACACCTTTAGAATGCATGGCTTTTCTCTTTGAAGTATATTTGTATTCCTAGTTCAGATTTTGTCTTTAAAATATTCATGTGATGTTAGGGTCTTTTCAGATTGCCTTTCTCTTAACTAGAGAAATCCAAAGGTAAGCTTTATTCATTGTTTAGGTAGAAATGAACTTGTATAAGATTTTTCTGCTTAAAGATAAACAAAAATATGTGAATATGTACATATTTATATACAATCACTATTTGAGACCAAAAATATGTAGAAAACAAGTGGGAAAAATACAGTAGCCAGGCATGGTGGCTCACACCTGTCATCCCAGCATTCTAGAGGCAGAGGCAGGAGGATTGCTGAGTTCAAGGTTTGCCTGGGCTACACAGTGAGCTCAGGACCAGCCTGAACTACAAAGCGAGACTCTGTCTCAAAAAAAAAAAAAGTCATATATAGTACGTTAAAAAAAAATCATATGACTGATAGTAAGGCAAATTCCCTGGAATTCATCATGTACAAATCAAAAGAGTAACTAAAATCTCAGCTAAAAAGTCATTGGTAACCAGTGAGGCCACATTAAATCAGGTTTTAATTCAAGGGACTACTTGAGTCCAATTTAAAAAAGAAAAATCGATGATTGGCTACAATTTAAAAGAAGTGACACTGACCATCGTTTAAGATTTTTCACATCTCTCCTGAAGGCTCATAAAGCAACTGATGAGTAACATATTTCACAATTTTCTGAGACCTTGAAGGCATAAAAAGCCAAATGTAACCAGAAATCATATTTTCAAGGAGAATATATATTGAAGATTTCACTAAAATTGGGGAGAAAGAGTGAGCTCCACCACAGGAAGGCTGTGTGCATTTGAAGCAGGTCTTGGAGTTGGCTGAGTGACTCATTCTCCTTGGTTTTGGTGGAGGACAGTTGTGTAGGTAGCTGGCGTGATGTCCCGCAGTGAAGCGTCCAAAACCATGGAACAAATAATGCTGGAAACTTCCATTAAGAGCCCTGGTTCGCTTCAAGTAGTTTTCCAGGAAGACTAGAGTGCAGGGAGGATTTTGAGATGATGTGGGTTATTTCCACATCTGGGTTATTTCCGGTTACTGACAGCTCACGTCAATCCTACCTGATGTGGGTCTCCCAGAATTAGCCAGTTCCAGCTGGGTTCTGGCCTGGATATTCTGCCTGCCCCTGAAGGCTAGCATACAGACCGTCTTTGTAGTGGGTTGCTTCATGGATGTTCCCAGAATGGAAAGCCATGCTCTTGGAAAGCCTCAATTCTCCATCTCCAGGCATGGAGCAGCAACTTAACTGTTAGACAAGGAGCCAGAAAATGGAGGCCTCATTTAGGAGGAGTAAGAAGAAAATAACATTTAAAAGTCTATAATGCACTAAAAGCCATGTAAAGCACCTTATATATTTGTTCTCCCAAAAAAATCCTAAAAGGTACTTGCCATTTTTTACCCAGTTTTACTCAAGTAAATCACTAATGATCACAGAAGACAGCATTCTAAATGTAACAGTTGCTGTCTTTGTGTACTGTTTCATTTCCTAGTTTTTGTTCATTTTTTAATACTCTAACCAAAGAAGGACCTTCAAAGAGTTCTCGATGCAATGTCATCCATCTGTTGATGACAGTTTACTGGTTTCCAAAAGTTCGCCCATTCCCGGCCTTAGCATGGGCTTCAGGCTCTTCGCCCTCCACTTCCCCTCACCATGTCCCTTTCTTCTCTATCACATCCCTCCGCCTTCTCCTGGGGAGAATGTGTACTTCTTTCTGTCTAAAAATACCTCTCTAATTCTACAGGAAGATCTACCCAATCTTCTCTCCTTCAACTCATCACCCATGTTTCTATTTGTTCTTGATTTCGTGATGTGTAGCACTTCCTGAGGGCATTTACCTATAATCTCATTAGCACATGGTACCGTGTTCCTCCTGGGGTCACTGCCTGTACACAGCACATCTCTGTTCCTCTGCTCCTTCCCTCCCTCCCCTCTCCTTTCCTCCCTTGATCCCCTTCCCTTTTGGAAAAGATCTGTCTTCATGTTTCCTATTAGTTTTTATTTTTGTCTTTATTTATATTTTGGGTTTCTCACATAGGAGAAACCATATGAGATTTGAATTTGCATGTCTGATTCATTTCATTTAACACTATGGTGTCAAGATACAGCCATTTTTCTCAAATGACTCATATGTATCCTTTTATGTGGCAGAATAGTACTCCATTGTGTGTAAAGATCATACTTTCTTTGTCCACTCATCTGCTGATGGGCATATAGGCAGCTTCCATGACTAAGTTATTATACGTTCTCTTTGGCAAACATGCGTGTTCAGTGAGCCCCTCCACACTGTTGGCAGGAATGTGAACTGGTACAACCACAGTGGAAAGCAGTATACAGATTCCTCAGATAACTGAGAATAGGAATTCCGTTTGACCCAGCTATCACCTTTCTAAGTAGCTTCCCAAAGTACTTAAAGACACCATGTTAAAAAAAAATGTAATTTCTGGGCCGGAGGGTTAGCTCAGTGGTTCTGGCGCCTGCCTCACAAGCGCAAGGTCCTGAGTTTGATCCCCGGAAACCACATATAATGCTTGGCGTGGAGACTCACACCCACCAGCAATCAACACTGCATACCACAATGCCGGGCGTGGTGGCTCACGCCTGTCATCCCAGCCCTCGGGAGGCAGAGACAAGAGGATTGCTGAGTTCACGGCGGCTTGCCTGGGCTCCATAGTGAGCTCAGGGCCAGCCTGAACTACAAAGCGAGACCCTGTCTCAAAAAAAAAAAAAATGTAATTTCTGCAAGACAGTTGGGTTACATATTTAATTGCTACAGTTCATGTGATAAATTTTGTTATAAATGACAAAGAACAACGCCCAACTTTATGCCCTCTACTTGGTAGCTGCCAAGGAGCGTGTTTCTTCTCCCTCAGTTAATTAACTCCATTCGTGCACATTTCATACCACCTGTAACTACAGCGGCCGAGACAGCAGGAGCCACAGCGACACTTATCTACCCCTCCTTCTTGTCACAGAGAACAGTGCCGCACACACAGGGGGCTTGGCGAACGTTTGTTGAATGAGGGAAAGAAGGACCCGGGCTCTGCAGAGTTAGCTTCCTCCTCTCACTCTGCGCACTGAGGCGAGTTCACTCTGCGCTGACATCACCAGAGAGCTTTGCTTCAGCTTTTGCTCCACGTCTTAGAAGCACTTAGCTAACCTTGGTGTGAAATATGGGAATTCACAAGGTTGCAGCGTGTTAGAAAAAATAAAATCAAATACTGTTCTTTTCACTCTTGGGCCTGCAGATTTGCATTTACATCAATATATCTTATTATTGATTACATAATTTAAACTACATTCAACAAGACATCATTTTGCTTCTTGACAGTTTCATTTAATATACATTTGTTGGCTCTGATGGATATGTACTGTGGAGAGTTATAAAGGAAATTTAGCCTGACCCAAAAAAAAAATCCATCTACTGAAAACATTGCCTGACATTCACTCCCCCTCCTGGATTTTATTAAATGTAAATAAAAATGAAGTAGATGTGCTTGCATTTGTGTGTAAAAGAGCAGCACGTGTCTGGGCCGAGCATCCTCCGTCCTCTGGTCCTCTTGCACCCCGAGCAGAACCGGGCACTCCTGTGGGCCTCCCTGCGCCGCGCGTCCATCCCGGCCGGCTCTGGTGACCCTCGTCCTCCCCGATCTGCCCTCCTGCGCCTCCACCGGCCCTTCCTGACCGAGGAGCCCCTGGCGGCTCCCTGTGGGTCTGCAGCTCCGAGGCAGAGACTCCCGCGGTCCCTGTCCTCTGAGCACTCACTCCGATTCCGCCTCACTGAGTCCCTCCGTCACACGCGCATGATTCCAGAGCTTCCCCACTGTGCCGCTGTCCTGGGCTCGAGTGGCATCTGCCCCAGGGGAGCCCGCCCAGACTCCTCTCAGACTCCAAGCGATCTTTGAATCTCCCGACAAGCGCGGAATTTACCCCAGCTTTTCCTCCCTCTACTCAGCAGATGAAATCAGCCGGAGCCCTAGCCGGTTAACCCTTCTCTGGTCAACCTCTTACCTCACTGAGCCCCCCAGAAACCTCATTACCCCTCGCTGGATGGTAATATGCGTCTCTAACTGGCCTTCTTACGCCCGCTTCTTTCCTCTCCAGTCCATTGTCCGCGCTGCCAGCGGAGGGCGGTTTCTGAACCCATGTAGCCCACGCTGAAGCTCATCCATGGCTTCTCTGCTCTGGGACGGCGCCCGGCTTCGGGATACCCAGTGCGTCTCGACCCCCATCACCTGCCCTCCAGGGCCACTCGCCTTCCTTCACACACACGCTCCAGTCCCCTTCAGCGAGCCCGCCCTTCCCCAGCCCTGTGCTTTGACAAGGCTTCCTGCTGCTGGAAAAGACGTTCCCACCCTGTCTTCCAGTGACCTCAGCCATGAAAATTCAAGTCAGACAACTGCTTCATGGCTCCTCCCTGACTTCTTCATAAAACGGGCTCCACCCAGGGTTTACAGGTACAGACAGACTGTGCTCTGCTCAGCTCCCTACCTGCAAAGTCACCTCCTCCACCTGTCCCTGCCCGTGCGACCTCCAGCCCTCACAGCAGGAGCACAGACGTTGTGGAATGAGTGGACTCAACCGGTAACAGGGAGAACCCTCCCTGGAGAAGACGGTCTCTACAAAGGAAAGTCCACTGAAAGGCAAGAAAAGGATCACGGAACGATGCTCGGGGGAATCCCGCTACTACTCTGGTCACAAGGAGAGGCCAGAGCAGTGTGAAGGCAGCAGAGGGCGCAGTCCTCGGGGCTGCAGGGCGCAACATCAGCTTTTCATTTCTCCTGCTCTCTGAAGGACCGTGCCTACCCTCCCCAGGAAAAGTAAACACCCGAGAGGATTTGCTCCCTGTTCCCAATATAAATAGAGAGTGCGTATGTAGCACGTGTATGTGTTATGAAAAACATAACCATATATTTTAAATAATGGAGGACTTGTGCGTGTCCGAATCTCGCAGGCTACAGCTTTCATGAGGATGTTCACTGCTTTCTGCTGCTGTTACTCGGCTCCCAATCTTGTCAGCATAATTAGCCCCTCAGAGCTGTGCGCCCCATGCCAATTTGTTTGGTCCAAAGTTACAACTAGAATATTTTTGCCTTTGTAATTGATGTAATTATACAGAGGAAAACTCATTGAGGGCTTGATGACGCCCTAAAAAGAAATGACGGTGTCTCCTCAAGGGAAAGGGAAACTAAGCGGCCTGCTGCATAGGTTTTGGGTTTGGAATTCACTTCTCCTGAAAGACTCACTAGCAGGGATTTTGTTCTGGTACATGGGACAGGGATACAGAAGCCAAAGGCCCCAGACCCGGTTAAACTTTCCACACCTAAACAAGACAGTCAGTTGATGCAGAAATGATCTGGCCCACAGTTCCTTACAGATCTTGAGAAAAACTGAGAAAGTAAAGAGCAAACAGAGGATCCAAGGCCGGCTCCTTGGGGCAGTGGGACCCAGGCCGCGGACCTGCCCAACAGACCAGAAGGGGAGAGCAGATGGAGGACTCACTTCCAAGTGGGGCCGCGCTGGGGCCGGACGCTGGGTTCTGTACCTGCAGTCTCGGCCGCCCCTGATCGCTGGCTCCTGCTGCACGTTAACCTGCTTCTAGGAGGATTCCTGGAGCCTGAGGACATCTGCCTTCAGGAAGACACTAGGAGCAGACGGATAATGCTACTTCTTCTTTTTTCCAGTGCTAATAAGTTTGTCTCTTTTTCTTCCTTTCGAATCCAGTGTAGAGTGCACTGTATCTGTCCCGAGTGGATGGATGAGGGGGGAGGTTAGGACAGGCTATGCCTAATGCCTCGATATAAATCAGAAATCAGAAGTCCCTTCAATGAGGAGGAGGAGATGATGAAATACACACTGTGATCCCAAAGTAATAAAGAGGTGAAAATTCTCACTATAATTTTTAAGCAAAAGAACCTCCAGGAATTTCTATGACTTTTTAAATGTTTCTCTCGCTTCTTCATGTGATCTATTTACTTATTCTTATTAATCAGCAAATTAGATTTGTCTTTCTATAAAGGAAAATTAATTGGTTCTATTATTGTTTTACTTGAAGGAAAATGTCAAAAACTAAGCTTGAAATAAAACGAAATGAGTAAGTTCTATTACAGAAGTTAACTGGTTCACAAAAGAAAATGACTATTCATGGAACAATTAGGTACTCCCCAATCCTGAGGTCTCATAGCAATGACAATGTAAGTTTAATTACATCAACCCATACTCAGTGCTTTCCCATGGTACAAAGCCCAGCCATTCCAACATAAATCTACAGCATTAAAAGGTTATAAAAGGAAGTCATTGCACATTCAGAAAAGATCTAACTTCAAGATAAAGCTGATGAATTTTGCAACTTTAAATTGCCTGAGTTTATTGCTAAAACCCTTGAAACTGTCTCTGTGACTCTGCCTTCGTCTCTTCAGGTCCCCTAAGAGCTGTCAGGTGCCCCCTTGGCAACTCCATCGCTTTTGTTTTCATCGGCTCACGGCTCCTTGGCATTTCCCGTTGCTTGTCAAGATAATTACTATCCGGAGTTGAAGAAGTAGGTAGACTGCATTTTAACACAAATTTTTGAGGAAAACACGGTTAAAGGAATAGTCTATTAAAAATGAGCTTTCTGTCTTTGACATTTCATTGTATTCAAAAACATTTCTGATCCGCTCAAAGAACTGCGGACACAGTTGTCAACTCTGTAAAGTTAATGAAGGGTTTATTTTCAAGAGAATATCCTGCCTATGTCTTGAAAAAGCATGGATGTTAATCAGTCTAGGGTCCATCTCTTGGCCAATAAGAACTTCATACAATACTAAAAGCATATAAGACAGTAAAGTGCCTATAAACTGCAGTATGTAACTTTTACTTATTTATTAATATATCCACACAGCAGTAGTATACTTTTACCAGCTACGAGGAGGCTGGAACCTGCTTCACTGAGTGACCCTGGAAATATGTGTCATGTTTCAGCAGATCTAGTTCTCTTCACAGTTCATTATGAACAGTGGGTCGCGAGTCCTCTCATGACATCCCCCTGAGGCCCGAAGTCAGGGCTGCTGCCCAGGCCTCAGAGCTCCTGTGGAATCAGAGTGTGCTCCGTGCTGCACACCGGGCCCCTGCCTGTGCCTTAGGTTCCGCCTAGGCTCCTGCTGTTCTGTGTGAAGTGACTCTGGGACACACTGAGGCCAGCACCGAGCAGATGGGGAATCGGAGGGCACCCACCACGGAACCAGGCTAGGAGAAGACCGAGGGAACTGCCAGTATCTACGGAGAAGAGAACACAGCTCTTCCTCTTTAAAGTATTACCGAGTGAAAGCATCTCTCTTTTAAGACACACTGAAATTAATTTAAGTGTATATAATGAAAAGCACTGTGATCATCATACAAATGCTTGCAGTATTTTCTCTATTGGAAAAATTGATGACATAGAGCAAAACATAAGTAAGTAAAAGGTTTCAGGCATCGTTAAAGGATCTCTGATCTCATACAGTCCCTAAGACTTTGCCTTAGAATTTGTCAGATAATCAAAATAAAAATATCTCTTAAAATTTTTGATTGCCTGAATCATTAATAATAATCACAATGCATGTGCTATTTTTTAAAGAAAGAATTATTAGAGTAAAATAACAATGTGTGGGAAAGTGTCTGGTGTAGTGGCCAACACAAAGAAGATATAAGAAACCCAGTATTCTCATTCCTTATATTTCTCTTACCAAAAGAATATAGATAGTCTGATTTAATAAAATGCTTGAATGCTCAAAAAATATGGGTAAAATTTTACAACACACAAGCAGGGAAATTTTTCAGTGATGCTAAAATCTCTTCAAACAGCCATTTCCACATCTTGAAATTTTATTTTTACCTATTATTGATTTTTAAATCCTAATTTATATTACAAATGGCAATTAAGCCACGTAAAAAAAATAAATGGATATGATTTCATGAATTGCTAAGATAAATCGACGTAGAATTTAACTTACTTCTCCTTTTGAAGGATAGCTTCACTTTTCTGTATAATATCTTAAATAATCAACCCACCTCCAACTGCCTGTTGAGATCTAAAATACTTCTAACAGAAGACGGATCTTTCCCTGCACAGTTATGGAAGAAGCTTGACGTGTGGAAATGTAATTTGAAAGGAGGGCGGAGGAAGGGAAGGAGCTGAGGGAAGGAGACCTCCACTTCCTCCGCCCTCCTTTCAAATTACATTCCCCCTGTCTGGATATCAGTTCCGCTCCGTGGTCCAGGTGACCGCGTTTCAGTGTGCTTAGGTAGGACTCTCACGGTGAGACCGTCTCCTCCTGCGGAGTCTTTCTTAGGAATTCTGGGTGAAGGGCTTGGTCTACCAGCTGGGGTTTACAAGAGTAGGAGAAAGGAAAACGTGCAAATTTCCCCCTGGTTGTTCCCTAGCCCTTGAGTTTTAGAAAGGGATTTCTTGAGTCCCTTTTCCCAAAGAAGCCTGTTATGCTCGCTTGACTTCTAGCTTGAAAGGACGGAAGTAGCATAAAATAAAACAGGCCTGAATTCATAGGTCTTTTCCAGGGCTATTATAATTTTCCAAAGCAAAAAGCAACCTTCTTTCATGATTCATGCATTCTCTTCTCCAGTTAAAATAACACCCCCCAGATTAAATTATACTCCTGGGGTTTGTAAGATGTGCCCACTGTCCCTTGTCCTCTGGACTCCCATGCCCTGCCAGCCGTCTCCAGTCTGCAGAAGGTCAGACCACAGGAGTATTTGCAGCTATTGACTGGAATCGAGCGGCAGCAGGTGACAAAGTTGAGTGACGTTCAGAAGCCTGCAGAGCGGGCACAGCAAGGCACAGTCCACAGTCTGGCGTGATGGGCTCGCAGTCACGGGGCTGAGCTCCAGCTACCTTTCCTGGCTCTGCGCCCTGCAACTAGGGGGCTCAGCAGGACCACGGCAAAGTGTAGTCCAGAGTCTTATACTGAATCTCTGGGCCTCACTGCACAGCAGCCACAAAGTTTTCTATCAAAAGATAGTTTGAATATTTCTCTAGGAAAAAAATTTCAGATTCTCAAATTTTTCTTTTATTTCTGTGTGCTCCCGTTTCCAGCACTTAGATCATAGAAAGAATCTTCCTAAGTATTGTTTATAATGAGGGCTCTTCCCTTTCTTTGGTCCAAGAAACATCAAAATTAAAAACAAAATCTCTGAAACTATGGCAAGAAGAGAACTGTGCACACATGACTCTCCTTCTCTAGGGAAGTATATTTGTACACTTTGTTAATTCAGATTTATGGGATAAAATGTTTTATTTATTGCAGGTCAAAGTTTACCATGTCAAGTACAAGCAAAAGTGGAATTCCCAGCTGAGCTCGCTGTGACGGCGACACTGCCCGGGTCCATATGCCCATAGTCCTTTCCCATGCAGACCCCAGCCCCTCGCTGTCCTTGACTCTGACTTCAAGTGGATAAAGAGTTTCACAGCTGACCGATCACTAATCACAATGCACATTTTCTAAAGTACACCTCTGTACTTTGAAAAGGAATTAGAATTTCCTGAAGGATAATTTATAACTTCTCAAAAAGTGTAAAGACAGAAGAATATAGTTCACCAACTTTATCAGACATGCCTGTTTCCTGCTTTGTAGTTGGAAAGGTGGACAGCTTAGTTGCAAACAACTATAGGCTGGTAACTGTCACAGTGTGTTTAAAATGGTGCCAATGAGGACATGTTAGCTCCTTACTCACCTTATAGATGGCTTTTCCTGAAATATTTGAACCCAGCATTGTAATGAAAATAAAAGAAAAAAAACTTGCTTTCCTTTCTTTTTTGGGGGGAGGGAACCAGGGATCACTCTCAAAACCTTGTGTTTGTGAGGCAGGCACCAGAAGCACTCAGCTAAATCCTGGCCCAAACAATTTTCATTGGAAAAGTCAAACCAGAATTTCTATTAACTTACTATGTAATTAAGGCTGAAATAGAGTCAAAGACATACAGATGACAGAGGCAGAAATAAGGACAAAGAGAGACATGGTAGGCAGAAAGTACTTTAATATCAATTTTCTATAACATTTCCCTTCAAAATTATTTTCAAAATTTTAGCATATGAGAAGAAATTTTGCTACTCAGAATCTAGAAGGTAATTTATGAAAGTTCTTGGATATAAATGATTCATATGTAACTGAATGCTTTATTATAGAATATAGTTCAGATGTAGGGAATTTCAGCATTGTTTTCTAATTTTCTTAAACATAGTAAACACTTGATCTTAGCCAAAAGGCCGAGAAGCAATTAAACATAGTAAACAAAAATATAGCAACTATAGTTTTTTTTTTAGATACAATGTGTTTCTCATTATATATTCCTACCAAAAAGAAAAACTGTCTTGGAGTAGTATCTGGTTATAAAGCGTAGAAAGCTAAGGGACTCCATTAATATCCCAGCTCCCTTACTAATGAGCAGTGTTCTTATGATACTGTTTCCGAGCCAGCTATCACTGCTAACACCATGTGTTTCATTACAGTTCAAATTAAAGACTAAGGGAGCTTGCTCAAAGGAAGCTTAATGTGGATTTTTTTCTCTGAAAGAGTACAAATTTGTGGCTGGAAATAAATGACTCACTACAGCAGTTATTCATCATTATGACTGAGCAGGAAAATGAGCATGGGTGGCCACACTAAAAGGCACAGAAGACATCATTGAATACTTTTTTCTCTCAAAGCCTTCCAGATTCATTAAGATACACATTCATGTAACCTTGGTGACTTCAAATCAACTTTGGGGTTGGGCCACGGTGCCCAATGCGCAATCTATTCATTAACCCCGGGATAGGAAAGGAAGTCAGGAGTTGTTTATATGGAGGTCAATGAGCAGAGAGGCCTCGAGTCTGATGTGAACAAAACAGACAAATGAAGTATATAAATGTTTAATTTTCTATTTCCTGAACTAGCGGAAATCTCTCTCTCTTAAATAAGTTTGAAATAATCAATATAAAAGACTGAAGAAAACTAAGATTGGGGGTTTTGTTGCTGTTGTTATTGTCATTTGCTTGAAATATGCGATCTTTTAAAAAGCGAAGTCAAGGAACAAAAATGGCAGAGTAGTGATCAGCAAAGTACAGTCAATCTGGAGCACAGAAGTCAGCACGTGGGAGAAAAAGCTTGACAAAGAGAGAAAAAAAGGAGTAGATCTCTGGTAATCAGGAAGGAACTGCAAGGAAAATTAGAACTTTGAGGAAAGATGGAGAAACCGACCACAGACACTGACAAGAACAAGAGAGTCTGTTTGCTCACCCCACCTCCCGGGGAAGGAGCCTGTCTCTGCAGACACACGGTAAATCCCAGTGCTTGTAGAAACACCAAAAACAATCGAGGTTTTACTCCTAAAAGTGGCTCCTTCCACCCAGCAGGCAGCAGTTGGAGAAGGAATCCACTGCTGGTTCCACCATATTCCAGACAGTGTTTAATCAAGTGCAATTTCTGGAAAGGGTTAAATATTTAAGATTGAAACTCAGAACAATAAAAACAACTTCACTTCAGGGTTCTATATGTTACCCTCCCACAGTGACAGGAAAGAGCCAGCCTTAGGAGACAGTCATCAAGACAGTACAGGATGGACAGAGAGCTCCTCAGAAGTTGAAGCTCAGGCTTGGCAGGGCACAGCCTAGGCCATCTGTGAAAAGAAGCCAGGCCCAAAGCAGTTAGGTATGAAAGTGCTGGCATGGAGTATTGTGGTCTGCCTGAACTCTTGCCCTGTAACCTCCATCTAGTATAGGAGGAGGTCTGATTGTTTCCACCATCCACCCACGTGAGCAGGACACACCTCAGCGTGGTCGTTGCCTCACCCTAGTGTGAATGGACAGGGAGCTCTCTGGAATGGGCAGGCAAATTAAAGGAACAGACACTTCCTAGAAGTATAAATAATCAATAAATACATAACAAAATGTTCAACATCTCTGGCCAACAGAGAAATGCAAACTAAAACAGTAGTAGATTCCATTTTATTCTAGAAAGAATGGCTATCATCAAGAAATAATAGCAAATACTGGCAAGGATGTGGGGAAAAAGAGAATTTCTACATTCTGGGGGGAATGTAAAATAGTAAGAACCCTATGGAAATCAGAATGAACATTCCTCCAAACACTAAAACTAGAAATTCCATTTAACCCAGCTATTGCCCTGGGTATCTTACCAGAAAAAGAGTTAAAGGCATCATATTATAGTGATACATGCACACTTGCATTCATAATAGAGTAATTTCTAATAGCTGAATATTGGAAGAAACCTACATGTCCATCAACAAACGAATAGATTAGTAAAATATGGGATTTTTTATACACAATGCAATACAACTGTACCATAAATACTAAATTTGAATCACTTGTAGGAAAATGGATGCAACTTTAGACCATAATATTTAGGGAAATAAATCAAACATGAAAGCTTAAATGTTGCATGATTTCTCTTATCTGGGAAACTCAGATTATAAACAAAGAACAAAATAAAAGATAAATAGGAAGTAGGGGCTGGGAGTGGTGGCTCACGCCTGTAATCCCAGCACTCCAGAGGCAGAGGTAGGAGGATTGCTGAGTTCCAGGCTTGCCTGGGGCCAGCCTGAACTACAAAGCAAGACCCTGTCTCAAAAAAAAAAAAAATGATATCTCTGGTTGGGGATTCAGTGACAACACTCCCACCTGGCAAACTCAAGGGCCCAAGTTCAATCCCTGGTACCACCAAAACTTAAAAAATGAAGAATGACATATTTTAGATCTCTGTGAAATTGAAACAAAATATTTAATTAACATCATGAGTAGTATGATGTATGGAATAAATGTTAGTCTCCTGATTTATTCTTTACAACAAATAATTCCTCGTTTATTTACATTAAAAGTTCCTTCCTCAATTGGCGTATAGTAGAGATCATAGCAAATGTAAATGTTATAAGAAAGTCATTTCTAAAGCAAAGTGGCTGTGTAAATCATGTCATTTTATCCCTGGAATTAAGATTGTTAATATGGCCATTTAGTGAAAGGATAGCAGCTCTGTCTGACGCTAATCTCTGGATATCTCTGACTTGGGATGTGGCTTTCTACAACTCCGCAGTGCAGCTGGGACTGGAAAAGTCAATATGCTTTTAGTCTTGGAAGTAGATTTCATTGTTGTTTGTTTTTAGATGGTTCTTTAATTTCTCTTGCCTTGGTAGTATAAGACTTAATTTCTCTGTTCCTGGAGTGCTTTCATTCTTTTGCTTGGTATTTTCTATTATTCATTTTTCCCAGTACAGAACTCCATTTGAGGTGCCCCCTGAGTTCATGGTTACCAGAAACAAAAATACTGCAATGAAAATGCAGAGCAGAGTGGATTGTCTCACTGTGGTGTGCAAACTACAGTGACTCATACAAGCTTGAGCAGGTTCACACCGGAAAGACCCAGAGCCTCAGCGGCTGCTGAGATCACCACACCCTCTCAGTCTCCCTGGCCTTGGTTAGTGTGCACACACAGCCTCGTTCCCTTCGCTTTTCTGCATGTGAGCCACACAGATCCCGGGAAGATGCTTCCCCTTCACCTCTGCCTCATCTTATCAGTCAATGAACTGAGGGATGAGCGACATAATCTGCTTCCCTCTCAGTAAGCAAAAGTTCTGTATCCAAGGACCTTTCCGCTAGGTCACTTTCAGCAGTGTCTCACTAAAGGAAACATAAAAAGGCTGCTCCCTATGCAATGCTCTGAATGCTACTTCAAAGCCAACCCCTACCCTGTTATCAGCTTCCAGCGAATCCCAGCATAAACTAACCCAACAAAACTCATTTCCCCCTTATAACTAACTACCATTTAGTTAACCTCCTATCAGAGCCAAATTCAACTCACTCCAACTTCTGTCACCTCCAGCCAATGTCATTAGCAATCCCGCCCCCAAGGCAGGGTCTGAGGGGCATCCCCAGGAATGTGGGGAGCTGTTCTCTGACTCAGGTCTGTGCCTTCGCCTTTGTCTCATCCACACCAGGCTCATACTGCCTGGCTCCTTTTCACCCAGTCAGCTTCACACAGGCCCCGCACAACCTGACCTAGGGGAACCTTCCCCATCTCTTGATTGGGAGGATGCACCCATCCTGGGATCTGGTCTGAGACCTGCTCTTCAAATCCTGCCTTCACTCTCCCTTCCCTGCCAGACATGAACAGGACCTGGAGTGGCTCAGACTTACTGCTCCAAATTGTACAATCTTCTCCATCTCAGAGCAGCAGTGAAACGGACCAAAAAGAGAAGGTGCTAAGGCTGGGTCTGACACCCTCGGAGGGCCTGTGTTCAAGACTGGCTCACAGGTTGTTCAGCACCCTGTCACCATGTTCTGTGGCATCATTGACCTACAGCAACCGAGCCAAGCAACCATGGACTGAAACCTCTGAAGCCGGGAGCCACAAGCCTTTCCCTCTTCCGAGACAGTTGATTAACTTGGGTATTTTGTTACAGTACTGCACAGAAATGATTCAGTTGAAGTTCACACACATGAAGTCTCTTCAGTTCCCAGCTGGTGATGGGAAACCTTAAGCAGGTACCAGCAAGGGACAGGGCTTGTGTATCACAGCTGGGGTCACTGGAAGTGTGGAGAGATGTCACAACATTCCAGGGTACAGGCCCTACAGTAATAAGACAGTCCTAGGACTCTGTGGCTTGTGTATTCACCTTTGCCTATAATACCACATTTCTAGAGTGCAGGTCCCACAGACAAGGTGAAATCTCGTTAAAAACCCCCTGTGCCCTCTGCTCCCAGGAGCTAGACACTAACACCAGACTTTCTATCCACGTGAGGTAAGCAGAAGCCAATGTCTCCTCAGGTGCCAGGAGTTCTGCTCTGTCTCCTTCCTTCTGGAGGGCAACAGCCCCTATAAAATCCATGGAGTTGAATAAATGTTTGCTAAAAATAACGCTGGCATTTGGAATTCATTACAAGGCACTTATTGTAAAAGATTTCTCAGGCTGCTCCTCACACAAATGCTCTAACCCCCGATGAGAACAGGAGTGCAACAACTCTTACAGCGCGTGACCAGCCTGAATTCTAAATTGCCAGCACGTTCTATGCAATGTGCCTTTTCCATCCTTAAAGCTAACAAGGTTTTCTCAGAAAAACACAAAGAAGCTGTGCACTTTATCCTTCAGTGTAAGATTATTTATCACCTCCCTTCCCAGCATTCTCGGGAGTCAGATTTGCATGCAGTGCTCCATCATCATTCACATATGCTGTAGCCACTCACAGCAGCAGCCCCGTCCTCAGCGCTGAGGCCACCACGGTCCTCATCATTACTCACAACAACCTGGCCCTTTCCACCCTGTTACTCGTCTCTGTCCTTCAAGGCCCTCATTGCCCTGTACCCAAATATCACGGGCACAGTGAACATTTGCAACCCATGGTCTCCCTGCTCCCAGTCGATCCGACATGGGACCATCCTATTTCGCTTGCTCAAAAGCTCTTTCGTTATGTTTGAAACCCTAAATCAGCTAATATCCACATCCTGGGAACATGCCACAAGCACATCTTCATAATGAAGAGACAAAGATGACCCACACAAACTGGCAACAGACATACAAACAAACTACTCCAAGTAGAACTAGTAAGTCCCAGAACAAAGTTAAAACACAGCACTGCTTCAGTCAGCTTTCCACTGCTGTAGAAAAATACTGGAGATAATGAACCTAAAGAGGGGAGAAACTGACTCTAGCTAGTGGTTTTGGAAGTTTCAGTCCATAGTTGATCGGGGCCCTTGCTTCTGAGCCTGGATGGTCCAGATCATCTTGTGAGAGGACCTGGCACAGGCCCCTGCTTGACTCTGCCAAGAACAGAGAGTGGGGGCCTCCTGTGCACCTCACCATCCTGTGGGGCCTTCCACCTTTACCACCCAGCAGGCTGGCGATAATGAGGGAGGCTTTATAAAGGGAGCTAAAATAGGCTCCTTTACTCTTTCAATCACCAGATAAATGAGGATTTTTAAAATTTTACCAGAAAGAGAAAGGAAGTAAGAAAGGAAGGAAGGAAGGAAGGAAGGAAGGAAGGAAGGAAGGAAGGAAGG
>PVIC010013105.1:0-38609 GCA_004025085.1 Thryonomys swinderianus
TCTCCTCTCCTCTCCTCTCCTTTCCTTTCTCCTTTCCTTTCCTTCTCTCTCTCTCACTCTTTCTGAGTAGGAAAAGTTTTATTGAGAGATAGCTTCTGCCTGAGAGATGAGATAGAAGGGGACCTGAAAGTGGGGTGCCCCAGATGGGCAATATATTCAATGTCGTAGGCCACAGGGGCTCTGGTGCAGCCCTGTAGTTTAGTGAGAAAGCAGTGCAGCCTGTGGAGAAACCAACAGGCATGACCTGCTTGGTTGAGAACAGAAGTATAGGATTGGAGGGCCATCTGTCCTCAGTGTATCCCTGGCCCAGCCTGATCACACACCTGGGCGTGTCACAAATGCAAGGTCTCAGGGCCCACAGCCCACCCAACCTAAATTAAGAACAAAGCAATAGGAAAGAATGTGCAAGAAATAGTTTATTCTGAACAAAGAATGCCACATGAACAGAGCTAGGAAACCTGGTGTCTCCAGGGCTGCTTCCGGCTCCTGCCCGCACTCACCAGCTCAGCCTAGCGGAATCTGAACAGGTCCGGGTCACAGTGAAGAGAGGAGCAGCCCCGTGATTGGCCAGAGGGGGCAGCACATGCCCATGTGGACTGGAGACCACAAAGGGGGGCGCCAGTCACAACCAGATGTGGGCAACACGACCCAGACACAGCTGTGGTGTGAAGGGGACACTTTTTAGAACTACATCATACATTAAAATGTCTCTTAAGAAATTTAAGAGAGGACACAGACAGCCCCGAGGATTGATTTGTCATGTTAAAAAGTAGAACATGGAAATAGGATGAAAAAGTGAAAACAGTTGAACTCAGCAGGGTTGTACATCAATCAGTGTCTGCAGGAAGAAAAACAGAATGGATCTGAAACAGGTGTGAGGTTTGTTTACACAGAAACTGCCAGGCCAAGTCTCCAAACAGGTACGAAGATGAAGGTGGTAAAGATCTCAATGAAAAGCAGCTACAAATTGAGGAGTCATAGCTCTTCTGAGTGTGCTACATACAGGATCTTATGAAACCCCATTTTATTTTATTTTTCTTTTTATGTGACAGCATCAAGTTGCCTGGGCTGGCCTGGAATCTGCAATCCTTCTGCCTCAGCCTCCCATGTGCTGGAATTACAGATATGTGCCACCATGCCCAGTCCCCATTTCTATCCTGATTTTAAAATTAGTTACCTGATACTCACATGATCATGTGACACCTGCATGATCATGTGACTTGCCTAAGTCTGCCAGCAGGTCAGCAGCATGGCTAGACTATGCATATGACTCTGACTGCAAGGCCCCACTTTACCTTTTAAGACTCAGTGTCTTCCAGTTCAAGGGCAAATTATCCCTGACTGCATCATAGTATAGTTGGCCTTTGAGTAAAACCACCTTCCTTCTAAAACAGACTTTCTGAACACCCCTGCTTCCTGTTACACAGAGGAAGCCGCTCCCATCAGTGCCCGTTAGGTCCGCTGGTTCTCTGGGAAGGGGGTTCTGCTGAAAGATGGGCTTTAGGGGAGCATGAAGACACTGTGGAGTAGCTGCCGACTGTGAGCTGGCTCGTCGGAAAGGGCATCTCTGTGGCATTCCCGCACCGGGGGGGAGGCAGTGGGCGGCTGCTGACATTCAAACGTGGAGCATCCTCGGGGGTCCAGGCAAGAGACACCTGCAGCACTAAGACCTCAGAGCTGGTCTGTGGGCTGTGCCCTTCTGCAAGGTCAGAGCCTGTGGCCAGCGGAGAATGCAAATGAAGTCACCCCAGGGCTGCTCAGGGAGCAGTGTGTGGAGGAGGGCAGACATGTGAAATGGTTAAGATGCCCTGGGGGCTGTGGATTTCCAAAGTACCATCTAGCAAGTGAGGGCCAAACCGCGAAGCGAGGATGGCCATGTCATGTCAGAGGATGGGAATGAGCTTCAAATATCAGGATTCTATTTTGCAAGTATAAGTAATTTTATAAATGCCCAGGAGTTTGCATATCTCCTATCCAACTGAATTCTCACAATAATCTTGTAACTGGAGGTGGGGAAGACAGCTGTTTAACCTCCTTGGCAGATGCAGAAAACTGAGGCACAGATGGGGTGTGACTTGCCCAAGGTCCCAGAGCAAATCAGCTGGGACCTGAACCCAGGTTTTCCAACTCCAAGTCCAGGGCTCTCTCTGCATCTGAGGTGTTTTGGGGGAGAGGGGACCACTGTAGGACAGAGAGGGGCTCCGGGTGGGCAGGGCAGAGTGGCCTGTTAGCCCTGGCAGCTACAGGTGGAGGCTTAGCTGCTGCAGCCCTGGGGGCAGGTGTGGGCCAGGATGTTGTTGTTGCAGCCGTCCTGGAGCTTGCTCTGGACCTGCGTCCCGGCTCGAACTTCAGGGTCCGGGATCTGGCTGCTTTGTCCCTGCTGCCTCCGGAGCCTGCGGACAACACAGGACAGATGTGGGTCAGCACCACTGTGCTGCAGATGGAGCGTGCTCACGGCTCAGACACACTCCTGTTTCCTGAGACAGCACCTGGAAGGAGGACGGTTCATCGGCTCACGGTTCCAGGGACTCCCTCTATGGTTGCCAGCTCCATGGCTCCTGCACCTGTGCTGAGTTGCTTCCCACCTCACCCCGTGGCGGGCTGTGTAAAGAAGAGCCTGAGGACGGGGCTGGGCCAGACACAACTCCAAGGTCACACCCTTGGGCCCATCCCACAGATGAGGCTCCAACTTCCCAAGTGCGGTCACCTCCCAGTGGTGTGCCCACTAAGGGCGAATCCACTGAGGAGTGTGGTGCTGCCATGAAACAGTCGTCTAAAAGCCTTGCCTCAGAGCATGTGAGACTTTGGGGGGACATTCTAGGTGCACGTCATTACAGGGCCTTTGGCTAGAGGCTTTCCCTGCTTTGTATGCACAGCCATGGGGTTTGGGGTGCTGGGCTCTGGTGCACTTGGTACCCAGAGCCAGACAGTGGGTGGGTGGGTCAGTGGATGGGGACACAGCTGGCTTTGTAGGGTTTGTCCCGAGCGAAAGGCCAGGGCAAGAGACCCAGAGGAGTATGTGGGGGCATGGACTGAACACACACAAAGGTTGAAACAGGTTAACAGGCCAAGCAGGAGAGATCCCTGGGACTGGAGCCGCTGTCTGTATGGGTCTCTTCTCCACTGCCCAGGAAGGGGCCCCGGTGGGCTGTCTGGCCCCACAGGCTCCAGCACGGTAACCAGCCAGAGGGCGGGTGAGTGAATGGATGAATGGCTCGGCCTGGTTTCCCCTTTCATCTGTGAATGTACTCCCAGGCAGCAGCCCCATCTCACCTTCCAGGGACAGGCTCACTGGAATGAAATGCAGCACTGGGGTGTTTTAGTGGGATAAATCTAGACTGCCATCTGCAGACCCTGCGGTGTCAACTGGTGTCTGAACTCACCAGTGTTAGCTCTGTGGCCAAAACACTTGGGTTAAGTTGTTAATTATCTTCTGCATGTGTACGTGTGTTGCTTAGAAAAATGAAGACAAGACAATATTTGACATAGCACTTAATTAAGCAGCACCACATTGGACTGATGACTTTATGCATAATTATTATTACTGGCAAACACATCTGGTGCTGACTGTCATGGGGGCTGAGTGCTTAGCATGTGTTAAGTTTGGCAGTTGGTATTAACACTGCATCTTAGAAATGAGGAAACTGTGGTAGCAGTGTGAGGTATGAGGTCATGAAGCTAACAAGGGTGAGGGTTCAGTCCTAGGTGGCTTTGCTCCTAAATCTGTGCTCTTTATTGTGAGGCACCCGGGTTAAGCATCTCTCAAGGGAAAACATGAAGTCTAAATGTTCCTGTGATAGTTAACTGGAACATCACATTGAACAAATTAAGAAACCTCTGGCAGATGGATGAGCACAGTTCCGAGTGTGTCTGGATGACTGATGCACACACTGCACACTGAGGAGAAGACCTGCCCCGGATGTGGCTGGCACCAACCAATAGGCTTGCGGCCTGGACAGAATAAAGGGAGAAAGGAGGAAGTCTTCTCTTTGCTACTTTGAAAGAGCTCCAGTCTTCGCCATTTGCACTCTTCCACTCCCAGTTCTGTAGGCAGCCATTGTGAGACTTAGTAAACCTAGTCAAATCTGTCCCTCTAATGAACTCTAAATGGTACAGTTTTAGAATCAAAATTTTTCAGGGCCAACAAGTTATCATAAGTAAAATTTTCACACTGTGAAACTTTGTTTCACGAGCAACATTATAAAAAAAACTGTATGACATTACCTGCAACCTATGTGTATCAGGTACATAAAACACATACAAGTATTGTGCTCAGTCTTGAGTCCCATCTCCAAGACGTTTTGTTACATATATGCAGATGGCCTAAATCCAAAACAACTTGCCCTTTTTCGCCCCAAGCATTTTAGATGATGGAGACCCAACCTGTCCTGCCTGTCTACAGTTAGAGAGGAACAAAGAACAGAGTAGAAATTACTGGGAAATTGCACAAGGGCGGCCACCACACTGCACGATGGTTTTCTGGTTGAGGATGGAGGTGGACACTGGAAGGAAGAGTGCGAAATGCCACAAGCTCTGTATGCACATTCCTCCTGTCCTCATCCAGTGTCCCCCACAGAGGCCCAGCCATCTCTTCCACCCCAGCTCCTCACCCCCACCGAGATGTAAATGGCATATGTCGATAAAGTCTCCTTAGTGTTTCCTCTAGGACTTTGGCTGATCCAACCCCCTTCCAGACCCGTGTGAGACTTCTCTTCCTTAAATGAAAACTCAGTACAACTTGCTGTTCTTTGAAATCTCATCACTTATTGGGAAGATTGTCTGGGATGAAATTCTTCTCTCACAAATTCAGTAACAGGCTTTGGCCAGAAGTGCTAAAGGCTTCAGCTCTTGCCTGAAGAAGACATGTTTGAGGAAGCTTGGGAGCAAGTCTGTAAGCCAAGGTAAACTTCTCCTTCCTCAAGTTGTGAGTGCTGGGTATTTTGTCTCAGCAACAAGGAAAATACCTCAGACAGTCCATCTGCAGTTACTATGTCCCACCTGCCCAGAGGTGGAGCAGAGGCGCCCCGCGGAAGCCCAGTGAGGACAGCACCCACCACCCCAGCTCTGGTTTTTCAGTCTTCTCTCTTTTTCTGGGCTCTGCGGCCATCCATCACCTCTGCTCTCGAGGCGGAGCATACTGCACTATTTTGTCATTCTAACAGGGGGTGCAAACAGAAGCTGGTGCCTTTCTACAGTCCTTACCTCTCAGGTCACAGCTATTGATCTACGGGTGGGCACTAGACCCATAAAGCACCACTCACAGTCCACCTCCAGGGGCCAGGGAATGGTCCCAGACCCAAGTGAAGATAGGCAGAGCCACTTCCCGGGACCTTGAATTTGAGACCAGAAAGGTTTCTTCCTTTCTGCCTTTTCTTTAGCTCCCTGCTTTGTCCACCTTGGCACCCATCGCATCCCATCTCCTCCTGCAACTGTGTGACTCAGTTCCCATTCTGCCTGAATGGTTTGGTCTTTGTTTCTCTCCCTCGCAGCCATTGCATCCCACAGAATCCATGCTGCATGCTGATATCCAGATCTGTGACCTCCAAGAGTCAGTTCTTCTAGGCCAAGCAATGGGCTCAGGACATATCCTCATCTTAACACAGCGCTGTGCAGTGTACAAAGTACTGTGCCAGTAGCCCCTTTTCATACCTAAGATACCTGCAAGACCACTTCCTCACCTTTTCGGCAGGGCTCACTGAGCAAGGTGTTCCGTCAGTGTCTCACCAGTTACTCACTGCAGCCCCGGGAGAAGGAAGAAGGATGTTGAGCCACTTGTCCAAGGCCACACAGCCAACTATCAGAAGCCGACCTGGATGGCGATCTGATTGCTGAAACCCTCTGATCAGGTCTTTTCAGGAAGTTAAAGGAAGGGGCTATCGGAGTCCTGGGACTATCGGCTTGACATATACTGTTTAACTAGGTAAGTATTATGTGTATGTCTATGTGGTGCTTTGGTGCTTAAAGAATAGACTCCTTCACACAAGTCCACATTCTAGTATCTTTTCCCCCAAATGCTTAACAGTGGGGAAAAAGTTGTAAATATTTGCTGATAAACAAAAGCATTACCTCTGTGGGTCTTGGCATGAATTCTTTTTCCCACTGATAGTCCTGTCTGTTATAACTGGATCAGTGAGTCACACTAATGCTCATGGTCTGCCCTGGGCTCCCAGGGGCACAGGGAAGGCCCTGTGGTTCAGAGTCCTGGGTTTTATTTCAGCTCCACCAGCTGGGGAACCATATTCTACTGTTCTGTAAAATGGGGTAATGGTCAACCTTGTCCACAGTGAGGTACAAACCTAGGGTGAAGAACACAGCTAGGGGCCCAAGGTCAGCCAGTAAGAACAAGGTACATCACACAGAGGCCTTGTTTAGCCACCTACATGCTTAGAATGTCCCACTCAGAGTTATGACCTGTCTTTTTTTTTTTTTGGGACAGATCTGTACATCTTGTTTATAGAGTCTCAGTGCCTGTTTTGGTATAGTACACCTTATTCATACGGCCCTGTAATACCTGCTGATTATACTGTACAGTCCTATAGTTTCAAGTACTGTGTGTAAGATGTAAAGCAGTATCATCAAGTTGGAACTTCCTTAGACCATATCTTTGTTCTGAGTATTGTAATATACATAGTACACACAACTCTTCATTTAGCAACCAATTCATTCAATGACTGATTGCAGGAATAGAATATAGTTGTTAAATGAGAAATGTCCATATAGTTGCTAATGATAATATCTAATCAAACTGAATGTGTGTACGAATTCTCTAATTTGTAGCAGTACTTTTTGAATTACTGTGATTTTTATTTATCTTACATTAATTATTTGCAAAATAGCTTTTCTTATAATAGTAGGCATGTTCAAATTGTGGGCTGAAATTTGGGAGAGATCAAGAGCTTCCCTGGGTAGCAGCGCCTGTCATGGAGGGGTATCAGTCAGGCTGTCTTGGTTTCCTTGGACTCTTTAGGAAATTTCCACAAACTGTATGGCTTAAAGGAAAGTACCCAACACTCCAACATCAAGGAGGAGAGGTTTAATTTAGTTTGTGGTTTTAGAAGGTTCAGTTCATGGTCATCTGGTTTTAAGGCAAAAACATGGCAGAAGGGCAGGGTGGGCAAAGCTGTGTGGCTCATGGCACCCGGGGATCAGAGCATCGAGGGAAACCATGAGGGAGAGATATGGTCTTCAAAGGCAATTGCAGGGCCTGCTGTCTCCACCCGGGCCCCAGCTCCTGATGCCACTTTCAGCTATACACACAAGTGGATTAACCCACTGGTATGTGCAGCTTGCACCCTCCCATCCACTTTCTCTCCAGGAGTCTGTCAATCCAGTGGAGTTGACAACTGAGATTTATCAAAAATATTATGGAGCCAGAAGCCTGAAGTTAAAGTGTTTGTGGGGTCGTGCTGTGTCTGAGGGATTGGGAGAAACCCTTCCTCCTTCTCCCACCTCCTGGTGGTAGCCTGTAATCCATGGTGTCCCTTTGGTGGCTCTACCCTTGCCCTGCCTTCACATGGGCTTCTCTCTGGAGTGTCAACGGAGCTAGAGCCCACCCTAATGCACTCTAGCCTCATAGTAACTTGATTATTCCTGCAAAGACTCTATTTCCAAATAAAATTGTACTTATAGATATTGAGGGTTAGGACTTCCATACATCTTCTGGGGGGACACAGTTCACTTACAACAGAGCGGTGTCAGGCAGACACTTTTTTCACAAGAAGCTGGGTACACTGGGTAAGCAGTGAAAATCAATTATAAGGACTCAGAAGAGAGGTGAGAGGTTACATTGCTTCAGGTCCTTATTTCAGACATCTGATCATTCGTTTCCATATTTTGCATTCATTCCTAGCAGCATCGCCCCTCTGGTTTCCTTCTCTTGCATACTAAAGGTTCTATATTTGTAAAATAATTAAATGTGAATCAGAATGATAACGTATACTGAGAAAATATGGGCATGGAATACCCAGAGCTGCACAGAATCCCAACTCCACATCCCTCTACAGTGACTTCAGGTCACTCTCTCTGGATGTCAACACACACTTTCCTGTCAAGGTGACGGGTGAGGATTAATTGTGGAGCAAATGGATATGTATAGAGAACACCTAGCAATGCATGGCATAGAACAGCTTTTCAAGACACTCAGAACAATGCCTGTGAGCATTTCTGGTCCTTTTCAACCTCTCCATTTGTCTTTTATTGGCTGAGATGAATGCAGCCACATCAGCTGCCCTCTTTACAGTAGGCTGCAATTTCCTTTGATAGAGACCTGAGAGGAACTGCCATTGGGCCCCAATTCTGGTACAATTTCTTGATTTTGAGTGCTTGTGGAAGTAGTAAGAGTCTGCAGTCTAAGCAGCCTTTTGGGGCTACTTTCTTCTCTGCCTGCAATTACTCCTGCTGCTTTGGGTCACTGAGTTGATTGTCTCTGGTCTTTTTCCTGCAGTTGGGAAGGCCTACAGCCTGCTGCCAATTGCTGGAGTCCCAGAGGCCTGGCCTTCGTGCTCACTGTCCCTGCCTTGCCCTTCCCTCACTCACTGGCGTCACCTCCAGCCTGGGCTGCAAGTCAAAGGCGCCATCTGAATCAGAATTATGATTTCATCAGTTCTGATGCCTGAGAAATGGCCATTAGCGCCTGCTGATCGAGCCCTGATGAGAACAGAATGAGACAACGGCAGCAGATGACGCCAGGAGCCTCGCACAGGGAAGGTGGCCTTACTGTTATCCTCTCTGATACCATCAGGGTCTGCGCTGCAGCATTTAATTCCAGGGACTGGAGGGAGCTGCACGTTCTAGCTTTGATTTCAGAAGTCTGGATTTTTACTTTGCTACTTCCTAACAGTACAGCCTGGAGGAAGAGTTTCCTCTACTTTAGGGGTTAATGTTCAAAATGCCAGAGGGTTACTGAAGTGATAAGATGGATGTGAAGTGTGCTGCATAGAGCACAGACCTTGCTATTGTCCAGAGGTCACTGGTATCCCTCCCGCCCATCGGAAGAAGAAGGTGAGGCTCGGAGCAGCCCAGGACCTCATCAAGTTCCCAACACACCAAGCGGCAAGAGCAGAACCTGACCCAAGTCCAGCCAGTTCCCAAGTTCACAGTGAGTCACAGCCCTCACATCCCCATGGCGCCAGGCTCCAACGGGACCTCTATCATTGTGCTGGCCCTTCCAGCTTCCCCGGGAGACCCCTGGGCTGATGGAGTCTGCAAACTCAAAATACTCTGAGACGGTTTATCTCACTGGGCCTCAGCCTGGGCCAAAGCCTGGCTGTGCTTTACTGCTGCTGTGCTGCCTGGGGAGAAGTAAGGAGAGCGGCTGTGGCCATGTTAAAGGGCCCAGCCTTGCATGGGAGACACCCGCATTCACTGCCATGTGGTACCATCAGGGACCATGGTGGTTCCTTGTCCCAGGTGTGGCCTGTACAGTAAGAGGCCATCTTGAATTGTGGCTCAGTGCTTGGGCTCTGGAGCCAGACTTTTCTATGGAACCTCAGCTATGGCAGAGTTACCACTCTGCTTGAGCTTCCTCGCTTGCAAGATGGGGAATCAAGACGAACAGCTCCCAGGAAGGATGCTCACACTGAAGGGTGCAGGGGAGATGCTCAGTGCAAGGAGCACTGATGGCATCTATGCCATGAAAGCCACTGCTCCCCAGACAAGTTGGAGAGAAACATCAGAGACATCTGCAGTGGACAGTGACCCCTTCCTGCAGGTCATGGCCCCTTGTACAGGGCCATGAGCTTCATGAGCGGAGGGGCTTTGCTCCACAGTACCCCATGCACTGATGCCAAGGATGCTGAATAGACACCTGCTGGACAGCTGCGTGCAGCAGCAAGTGGCTGGAACACACAGAATGGAAATTCAGGTTTGAGTCTCCCGTTGCAGTGAAGAGCCGCAAGACTGTGGGGATGTGGAAGAGAGGGGCCTTCCGAATATGTGGTGGCAATGGTGGAAGCATGGCTGGGTGAGGTCTGCTCACCAGGAACGCTTGGAAATGTCTGGGGACATTTTTGGATGTCTTACCAAAGAGATGATATCGGTTTCTAGTGGGTAGAAGCCAGGAGTCCTATTAAGCACCCTACAAAGCACAGAGCACCCCTAGATCCAAGCACTGATGACATATATTCCTCAAAGACCAGTAGCAGTGAGATCAAGAAGCCTTAGCACAGGAATATAATCCAAAACCATAAAGTCATAGGCTAGTGTTGGTTAGTGTTCATAACTGTATTACACGTATTGAGTGCAATATTAGGTTTTAAAATGTATTTTCACAGGTTCCAAAGGCAAATGTCATGTGATTTTTAAATATTTTTGCTTCTTTAAGAAATATAAATCTTGAAACTCCTTTTTAATTAGGGCCTTTTTATTCTGTGAATCTTTATGAAATGGTATGGAAAAGTTATTTCTCCAGTCCTTGGCCAAAAATAAAGCTAGAAGTACATTTCCAGATGAATGGAAGCCTCAGCTGCCACAGCCTTCAGAGCCTTGACCAGTTCTTGCACAAGAAATACCCCTGGCTCAGTGGCCTTCTGTCAGTGGAAACCATTAACCAATAAAAGCTATACTGCTAGAAAATTAAGTGGTGCTGACTTTAATTTTGTTCTCTGTTTAGAAACTAAGGTCAGGGAGGTTAGCCCTTGGCATTTCTTCAACTTCCTGCAGTGGGCCATGACGTCTGTACCCCAGCATATCCTTCAGTGGTGCTCACTGACCCCTGCAGGCTGCTGGCAGCTTGGGGACATCATCCTGCTAGACTCTCTTATGTGTCCTGGAGCCTAGTCTGGGGTTATGGAGTATCCATTGCACACAAAATGAAGATCTCCTATGGGGCTGCTGAGATGATATCCTGCTCATCTCTGCTTGATGCTGATGAAGGCTTCATCACAGTGTAGGGACCATCTCTGCCCAAGAGCTTTCTGTACAGGGAAAACCTCTTGGTCCACACAAGAGCCCTGAGGCTGTGAAGAGAGACAAAGGACCAGGGAGTGCTCTGCAGCCAGCAAGGCTGGAACCTGTGGGGGATACTACTGGGTGAGGGGCACAGAGCTGGCCTGGATGGTAATTTTCCATGTGTCATTGTGACTCAGTTCAGAACCATCCACTAATAAACTCAGAGCCAAATGTGCTATTAGGAGCAGGCCTAGTTGGAGTTAGTCACTGGAAAGGGTGTATTCTTCTCCCCAGCTCCTCCTTTCTCTCTCTCTGCTTCCTAGTGCCATAGATTGAGCCCCTTTTCCCCTGCCAGGCCCCTGTACCATGCTGCCCTGCCTTGGAGCCAGTAGAGTATGGAGCGGAGCCTCTACAAACTGTGAGCCAAAATAAACCCTTCCTCCTTGAAGTTGTGAGGGTCAAGTATTGTATCTCACCAATGGGAAAATAACTAAGATGGAAACTGGTACTGGAGGAGTGGGGTCATTGGTATGGATTCTTTGGAAGTAGTTTGTGGGAGAAGTTTGGAACAACTTGGAGATGTAGACTACAGAAGCACTAGAATGCTGTAAACCAAACATGATGGGACTGAGTGGCTCTCAGAAGACTAAGATGATGGCAGAAATGCAGATAGGAAAGGCCATGCTCAGGAAATTTCAGTTGGGAATGAGGGCTTGATTGGCAATTAGATTGAAGACCAGGTGTGTTGTACCCTGGTAGAAAACTTGTCTACATTTTGGCCATATTCTGAAATTTTGTAGGAACTGAGATTGACAGTAGTGGTCTAATTAATCTGGTAGAAGGATTTTCAAGGGAGCCCAGTGTTCAGACTGTCACATGGGTACTGCTAGTTGCCTTTGGCCAGATATACATCTTTGGAGCTAAGCATAAACTGAGCCCAATGAAAACATGAACTAATATAAACCTCTCCTCTTTTAAGTTATAGGTGGTGGGTATATTGTCCCTGTGTGTGAAAAGTTACTAATATTTCAAGTCTGTGAAGAATAAAAAGAGCTGGAGCTGCTGGAAGTGTGGAGCACAGTTTACAGTCTGCCTGTGTGCTCAGTATCCTGGATTTATCCTTCTGGTACCCACAATGCAGACCTTGGGAAGGAAAGATTTGATCTGATTTTTCAGCTACTCAAGCACCAACACAGCAGGTTCCTCAAACATGGGGTTGCAGGAGGAAGGGGGAGATGAAAAGTTCTACCTTATTCTTGGCTTAAAATGTACTCTTGGTTTTTGTGACATCTCACAGTCATTTACAAAGAAACTGGCAGGGAAGGCTGTGGTGAGGGAATGTGTCTCCCTTCTCCAGCAATGGAGCAAGATGTCTGCTGTGGCAGGGTGGAGCGTATATTGAGGAGCCAAGGCCAAACCTACCACCTGTCTCCCTTTGTAAGTAGACAAAGGAGGGCACCTCCCTGGGCCGCCAGGCTGCAGTGAAGTGAGCAGAGACGTTGCAATGGAGGAGCAGGAGCCCCAGCTCAGACCCCAGCAACAGCACCCTCACAGCCACATCCTTTATGCCTCCTGCAGTTGCAAATACCGTTCTGTCTGCTGCCCTGGAAAATGACTTCCTCTCTCTTCCTTGATTTTGCCAACTCCTACGCAGTGTGCCAGCCTCGTTACTATGCATCTTACAGGGATCCTCAGCACAGCTGGGTGACCACATTTCCCTGATCGCTAAACATCCTGCCTGAGAAGAGAAACAGAATGGGCTGAAGCTGCTGTAAAGCTGGGCTTCTGCTCTGCACAGCCCCTAAACGACGCAGGAGGGTTAGTTCATTCTCATTTCCCTTGAGAAAGAAATGGTTTGAATTCTGAGGAATCCAATTTGAAGCCTCTGGCACACTGTGGAACACAAGCTGCTACTGTCTGGTGCTCGGGTTCCCCTGACTCACCTTTCATAGACGCCCGTTTGCCAGCCAGGTGTCTCTGTGGTGCTTGGTTCTGCTGGCAGGACAGGATGCCAGGCCAGCCAAGCCCACAGTTGCTGACCTGAAGGTCTCTGAGCAGAGCTTCCCAGGCCCGGGTTTCTCAGCGCTGGCTGGCTGGGGTGGGGCAAGGAGTGAGAACCATCCATGACAGCAGCCCTGCCGCCTGGGTCCCATAGGCTGTTGTCACAGGGGTTCTTCCCTTCTGCCACCTGAGCAGGGACCTAGGAGCCATGGTCCCCTGGCAGGTGGGGCCTGGGACATGTGTCTGGGTGGGTCCAGAAGCCACTCGCCTCCAGGGCATGAACGACAACTCCTGCTTCTGTCACCTCCTCCAGGTCTCCTCTGGGACAGCAGCCCTGTTCTGCCCTGTCCATGTGCTACCACTGTCCCCCACACCCTCTGCAAGCTCAGGGAGGGAGAATCTGGCGTCCTTCCCACAGCAGCTCCCTGAGTCGCCGTAAGATCTCTCTTCCCCACATGCTGTCCTCACTCCTCAGACACCTCGCCCAGGAATGCTGGGTGTGGGTCCTCCACAGCCTCCCCAAGGAGCCAGCTGTGTGACCCAGGCCTGGCTGGCCTTTCCCTGTGTCTTTGCTCAGGGCCACAAGCAGGTGAACACAGTGATGGCATTGGCGTCAAGCCAGCCCGGCCCACCATCTGACCCTGCAGGACCAGCTCTCAATTCCCTGCAAGTCCACAGCCTAACTTTGGGGCGGGTCAGTGGAGTCCCCTCCATCCCCATGCTGCCCTGGCAAAGCAGCCATCGGAATTTGGATCCCAGATACCAAGCTCCCTGAGCTTGTGAAACAAGCCTGAGTCATGCACTTCCTCTGCAAACGGTGCCTGTGAAGTGAGCTGGTGGCCAGCAGAGCCACTCCCAGACTCTCCTGAGTCCTCTGAGCCCAGGACACAGAGGTACGCGTGCACAACAGCTCACTTACCCAAGTACATAATGAGCACCTAGGTTCACCTGAGTGCTTCTGGCCCTCCCAGCCCAGGGTCAATAGCTTCGATGAATTTTTACCATTCTTACATTGTAAGAGCCGTTTGCATGTGGACTCTCATCAGGAGGCTCAGCAAGGATAAGGACCCTGCCTCGGTCCCCCTGGCAGGCCAGAGCCTGGTGGCCCCAAGTGGCTTCCCGTGAAGGTGCCTGACACAGGTCCCTGTGTTCAGCTATCTGTTGTCACAGGACAGCAGAGGCCCTGAGAGGTGGAGGCTGGCGGGCTCAGGCCACGCAGCAGAGGCAGGATGGATCCCAGCTCAGGCTCACTCCAGTAGCTGTGTTCCCACCAGGGCCCTGTGTCTCACTCTACCTCCCCTGCCCTCCTGCCCTGCCACAGCCTCCACCGGGGGCCTGGTGCCCCCACCAGGGGCCTGCACCGTGATTCTCCTGGGGGCGCGGTGTGGAGGACTCACTTCTCTCTGTTGAAGATGATGAATTCCTTCCTCACCGTCTCCAGGCACTGCTGCAGGTGTCCATTCTGCCAGAGAGCACAGAGAAGGACTGTGACAGAGCTCTGTCCAGGGACACGTGGCAGAAGGGCAAGGGCTGATCTGAACAGCAGCTGCCGCTTGCAATCGGACCAAGCTCCAGGCCAGGGCAGGAGCTGAGTGCGGGGCCGGCTGTGTCCCAGGGAAGGCTGGGGGCACCTGTTCCAGTTTTCAGCCAGTGCAAAAGCCACGTTAGGGGGAACATCCACAGCTGTCCTGACTTGGTCTCCTGCCATCTGGCTGACTATCGGGCTTGCTTCCAAAGCCAGAGAAGAAATTCAAGACTGTCACGTTAGGGCCCGCTCTCCCCAGGACCTCAGACCCCCTCAGAGAGGTGCCCCAAAGTCCCTCTGAGGCACTTAGGGCAGGAAATGGGCTCCAGGCCAGTTCTGCAGCGGACACTGCTGGCCAGGGCCTTGGATCCATGAGACTTTTAATGGATGGGAAGATGTTTTAATTTCTATTAAAGTAAGGGAAAAAGAAACTTTCAGTATTGACGACTGTATTCATCTTCATACTAATGCAGTCGTAAAATAAAACTTTCTTTTAGTTGGGTATGGTGGCTCACGCCTGTAATCCCAACACTCAGGAGGCAGAGGCAGGAGGATTGCTGAGTTGAGCTTTGCCTGGGCTATATAGTGAGCTCAGGGGCCAGCCTGGACTACAAAGCAAGACCCTGTCTCAAAAAAAAAAAAATTAAAAGTATTTCTTTTATAGGGGAGGGCACTATTGTGGATTGAGCTGTGTCTCCTAGAATGTGTTCAAGTGCTAAGCCCTGGTAACCATGAACATGACGTTATCGGAAGTAAGATCTTTGCAGGTGTAATCATGGCCATAGTGACTGAGGAGTGGCCCCTGAGCTGATGCCTGGGTCCTGGTTTGGAGACCACGTGAAGACACAGGCCAGGTGGAGACAGAGGCAGAGATGGCGGTGACACTAGTGCCCCAAGGGACACCAAAGGTCTCCGGCAAAAACCAGAAGCTGGAAGACCAAGGAGGGCCCAGCCCCACCCCCTTGGAGAACACAGACTGGTATCTCCACTGAGAACTTCTGGCATGAGGACGCACGTCGGTCATTTGAAGCCACCAATCAGTGGTACTTGGCTATTAGTGTGGGACACTAACTCAGGGGCCTTAAGGTAAAAGTGCTCTTTTACCTTAAAATCCCAACACGGCCCTGGGGCCTCCTCAGTGTCAAATCTTCCTAATGGGCACCCAGAACCACTGTGTGGGGCAGCATGGATTCTCTTAGCGCTGCTGAAGCTGATCTCCGAGCTAAGACAGGGGATGACTAAGGCAGCCAGGCCCTTCACTTAGAGAGGAGGCCTGGACAGTGCGGTGTCTCCTGCCCACCATCTCTGGGGGACTCACCAGGGGACAGGTGTCCTTCGTGCCATCTCTGGACCTGTGCTTTGCCAACCTCTTCTTCTTTTTGTGAAGTGGTTTGGATTCTAGAATCATTTCTTCAAGTTCAAACGTGGGGTCACAGTTCAGTCTGCCCTTCTGCAGGGAAGAGGAAGAAGAGACCCGGTTGGTCCACATCTCACCAGCCACTGAGTTTTCATTCACCGAGTCATCACTTTGTCATTCATCAGATAATGACAAACCACCACTGGGGGACACACGGGCTCCATTTTCTTTCTGGTGATAGAATTAGCGCATCCCTCCTTCCACCCTTGGTGTAGACCCACTGTCTTGCTCCAGGGTGCCCCACCCCATCACCATTCCTCAGTCTCTCTCCTATGCATGATTTGTACATGAGATTGAATTCCACTTTCTGATTAGACTTTTTCCCTGGTTATTTTATGATACAGGCATTCTCATGTCATCATTCTCTTTTTTAATAATTAATTAATTTTGCGGTACCAGGAATCGAATTTGGCCCCTCTGTATCCAAGGTAGGCACAGTACCACTTGAGCTAAATCCTCGGCTAATAATTTAATTCAAAAATACCATTTCTGGGCAACACCTGTCCAGTTCCCTGTACTGGTTACCTGTTTCTCCACATCTGGAGCCAGTGACCCCCTCAGGCCTGTCTGTGCTGTAGGCCCAGGGACCTCCTAATCCTGACTTCTAAACCGAGGCCCACCCTTGGTGACAGCCCCAGGACGTCAGTCCCCTTGGCAGTCACTGCAGCCCCGAAGTCACATGGGGACACTTGGTGCTGTGCCTGCATGTGGCAGGTCCGTGGCTTGCTCAGACTCCATTCATCGCCTGCAGCCTAGCGAGCAGAGCCTGTCCCACAGGGGCTCACATAGGGCTCCTTTCCTGCTTCTGTCCCCCTCGGGCATGGCGGGCACAGTGAAACTAGCGAGGACTGGGTGGAGAGGCGCTCCTCTGAGGGCACAGAGTCAGGTGGCTGGGCACCAGGGCTGCCCAGGAGTCCCGACTCAGTCATTACCCCCCGGGGTACTCTTTGCAAACCCTCTGGAGGACGGTCACTGTGCAGTGCTGAGGGGTCCTGGTGGGCCTCCACATGGCTCCCGACAGCCCGGCCTCTCTCTGGAGCCTCCTGCAGCCAGCATCCTTCGTCAGGTGAAGCCCACTGGCTTTCTTGTGGCCCCAGAAGCTCCCTGGGATGGACAGCCTCATGCTGGTGGCCTGCACAGGCCTGGATCCCCACCTGGTGTAAGCATCTGCAGTGTCTCCCTGCCGGGGCTCCTGCCTCTCGCTCTCCAGGCCTGGAGCATGTGCTAACCGCTGAGGTGCAGCAGTGCTGCAGTTTGCACGGTCCTGGGGCTGCCCTCCTCCACGGACAGCAGGAGCGCAGACCGGCCTGCTCCCCCGGTGCGAGGACCTGTGTACCCAGGCTGCTTCCACGAAAGCAAGATGGCTCAGCACCCAGGTGACCCCCAAGGAAGCAGACCCTCCAAACCATGCCACCCTGACTCTCAAGGAAACTTGAACCATCTGCTACTGCAGTGGCCACAGCCAGCAGATGGCTTCCTGGCCAGCTGCAGGGGCCAGGCTGACACTCAGGCAGGGACCTGCTGAGGAGTGGGCACCTGTGGGAGCCCACTCACATTGGGCACAAAGCCGGGCATCAGCGCCTTCTCGAACACGGCGTCCCAGTTCATGTCGGCCAAGTAGGGCGCACTCTGAATGTCACTGAGGCTGGACAGGCGGCTCTCGGGGTCCTTGGTCAGGAGCTGCAGTCAGAAGGCAAACGTGTCACTGGAGCTGTGCATGGTCATCTCACTGGGGACAGCTGGGCTTCCCTGGCACACCATGCTCGTCAGTGACCCTGTCTGGTCACTGGCAGCACCAGCTGCACACATCACTTTATAGCCAGAGGCAAGCTGTGTCTGCAAGGTCTTCGGACAGGAGACTCTGCGCAGGCCTAGATTTTGTAGACATTCAGCCCCCATGTTCCATTTTGGGACTGAGACCTGTGCCAGGCCACCTCTCCCCAACATCTGCAGAGGCTTCAGTTAAGGTGGGAAGAGAAGCTGCCTGGTCTTGGCAGTTCTGACTTGGCCATGAAAGGTATAACAGCCTGACAGCACTTCCCTGGACAAGGACCTCTGTGACCCTTCAGAGCAGCTTCACTCGTGTCCAAGAGGACCACTGTTAGCTTCACGCTGAGTTTCTGCCTACAAGGGTGGTGCGGTATGAATGCAGCCGCAGGGCCCGCTCATAGCTGAGGGGCCTTTGTCCTTCTAAAACATGCAAGCTTGGCAAGCGCAAAGGTCCCAGTTGGGGCTGGAAAGGTAGGAGCAGGGCCGTACCCCTGGGACTGTCACCTGTGGCCAGTGGCCTCTGGAGAGCTGCTAGTGGCCTATGTGCGTCTTTGTGAGAGTGGGAAGCTCAGAGGAAGCTCTCCTCTTCCAGCATGTGGTCAGACTGTGACCACATGGGACTGGTGAGGACCCGCCGCTGGCTAAGAGGCAGTGTGTTGCCCGGAATAGGAGCCCCTAACCTAGTAGCTTTACTTTACCTGTCCCCTCTCACTGTGGAAAAGTCCCGGCCATACCCACAGAGTGGGCTGGAGTCACATCCCCTCAGGGAGGCAGGGATGGCGCCTGCTGCCCACAGCAGCCAGGAGGTGGCCGGTTTCCTAAATCTCAAGGGGTTTGGCCTAAGGCAGAGGCATGAAATATTTCTCCTTCTGGGAGCTGGAAGTGGGAGAAAGTGCATGCGCAAGCCTCGCTCTCACACCGGCCCCACTGCTGAGATGTGTCTCGGTCCTGCGGCCGGACTCTTCACTTCGCCTCGGAGCCCAGCTCCAGGTCTCTCTGTCCCCGTGTGCCTGGTGTCCCATTGCTGCACGCCCTGCGTGCCCATGTCCACACCAGACGACCCTGCAGCCTGGGGCCGCACCTTACCTTCTTTAGCAGGGCCACCATGCCTGTGCACCATGTGGAGGAGTAGTGGACGCGCTCTACCTTGAACATGTTGAGAATCTCATCGATGGGGGTGGACGAGTGGATCTCATAGGGCCTCTGCAACCCAGGGACAAGGACAGAGTCAGCCCAGGATCAGCAGCCAGGGACAGGGACGGTCAGGCCACTGCAGGCCAGGAGACTCTCTGGGGCCACCTGTTCTGTCACTGGCAGAAGCAGAATTCATACCCAGATTCCTGGCCTGGGTCCTGCTCTGGTCACAGGCACCAGGGACACCCCCGGGTACAGGCCTCACCTTCCAGTGGACCTGGGCAGGTACTTTCCCTGTCTGGCTGGACTGCCTGAGTGGGCAGGGGCGATATGTACAGAAACATAGGAAGGAGACAAATGCAACCACGCGCAAGCTGAGGAGGGGCGCCTAGAATAGCGCTCTCCTTGCGGCCACGCGGGGAACCAGCCCACCTGCCCCTGCCCTTGGCCTCCAGCCTCCAGGGCTGTGTGACACTAGACTTCTGCTGTTGAGCCCCAGCCTGGGGGCTCAGTGATGAGGCACCGAACACGAATGCGGCTACCCTCGTGTCCACACACAGAGCTCTGGCCCCAGGGTACGTCCTCTGTTCTGAGGTGCACTGCTGTCCTCTGTGCGCACGTGTCACCCGAAGCAGCAGCAGCCGGTCCCCACCACTCCCGCTAGGCAGCAGGGCCACTGGGGTGTGGATGGGGCCCTGGGAAGGGAGCTTTGGGATGCCGGAGTCCCAGGAGGGCCCGTAATCTCTACGGGGTGTCTGAGGCCAGCAGTTGGGAGCAGTGTGGTCACAGCTGGGGGCTGGAGAGGGGCTCAGGGACTGTTTGGGATCCTATCTCCCATCTTTCTCCTGTCAGCATACCATTCTTCCCACGCCATGCCAGCCGTCTGGGGGTGCTGGAGGGACAGTCCATTCTCATTCCCATTAGAAAGTCAGGAAATGGAGGCTCAGAGATGGAGAGAGACTTTCTCAGTGTCCCAGAGAAATATCAAGCATTTGACCAAGCTCTCGCTGCAGTCCTTCCAGAGCTGCAGACCCCAGTACCTGGGGCAGAGCCAGCCGGGACAGAGGCAGACTCCCCTGCCCTGGACATGCTTCCCTGTCTCCCATCTGGCCACTTCCGGGCCCTCGTGAGATCTGTTCCCGTCAGACCTGTGTGTGAGCCGGCCCCTCCCTGAACTGCAGTGGTCTGCACTTGCCCAGGGAACAAGAGCACCAGCATGACCGTCACGAGGACTATAATATCCCACAGGTCAGTGCAGCAGCGCCTTGAGAAACAAGCCTGGACCCAGACTGCCCCAGGCCTCAGGCTCCACGGTCAGTCCTCATCTGTTTGGATGATTCTAGGGAGTGCTCGCTTCGGCAGCACATATACTAAAATTGGACGATTCTAGGGAGACCCAGGTCCTCCTTCAGGAATAACTGGCTGATACTAAGATCAGTACCAGGCTGACTTAGAGGTGAGGGCTTCACGAGGCAAAGCAATTGCCTGTGTTCAGGTAGAAGCGACTTTGGCAGCAGCACGTTGGATGTACTTGTTATGAGGTGCAGGTGTCTATTCTAGGACACTCAGTTTACAAAAAGCACCAATTTACCAATAAACAGAGGGAACACAGGAGAAGCATTGCTGTAGACTTGTTATTTTAACTGTTAGGACTGAGCTGGGATTTGGAGACCATCTAATCCAATGTTCACCCCCAAATCTCTTTATTCCAAATCACAGTATAGAATAGATGAAAGTAAAGAACAGTTCTGTGGGCATCTTAAACCTGAGATTTCTACTTTGGAACTGTCCAATCTCTTCTGCAGGGCCCCACAGTGCAGGAAATAGCTTAGAACCTTAGGATAATTCAAGAGGTCCCTTCCTCCTTTTAAAAAATTTTTTTTGCAGTACCAGGGATTGAACTTGGGCCCTTGTGCTTCTGAGGTAGGTGTAGTACCACTTGAGCAAAATCCCTGGCTCCTTCCTTTTTTGGAAGAGAGATCTTTACCTCCCAGGTTCCTGACTCCTGTGCTGGAGGTCTGTCTGTGTTGCTAAGAGACCAGAAGTCAGTGTCCAACCCAAGGGCTTTGTTACAGCTGTGTCTAGATGTCCCCTCTAGGGTGGTCACAGGACTTTTTCAGAGGTGGCTGAATCTAGAATGTGTGATGCTGTGATTACTAAACTGATCTGCTGATTGATTTGGTACCATCCTAATCCTGATAGTCTGGATAAAAGGGACAGAAAGATGCTGTTAAGCTCCCTTGTGCTTTTGCTGTTTTCTGTGTGCAACGAACTGTCCTTCCTCTGTGATTCCTGCTGCCTTGAAGCCAGCTGGCTGTGGACTGAGATCCCTGCAAACTGTGAGCTAAACAAGTCTTTTCCTCTTTATTTTGGGAGTCTGGCATTTTGTTTCAGAAATGAAAGAAAAGTGACTGAGGTAGAATTCACTACCAGAGAAGTGAGGCTGTTGCTGTGACATTAACTGGCCACATGGCTCAAGAACCTTTAGAACTGGCTTGTGGGAAGGGGAAGAGTTAGGAAAGGTTTGAAGATGCTGGCTGAAAAGCACTGGAACCCCTTAGACTATACTGTAGGGGAGATTCTGGTCAGAGCTCAGGAAACCAGAAAGCCAGTAAAGACCAGACTTTGGAGGTTTCTGCTGGAAAGAAGGACTCACTGGCTGTTGGACTCCAGATGATGAGTGTCATGCCTTGGCAGAAAGTTTGTCTGCATTCTGTTCATGAAAAGAGGCTTTGCCTGAGACTGAGATTAAAGGCAGAGGACTAACTAACCTGGAAGAAGAAATTTCAGGGAAGTATAATGTTGAAGTGGTGGCATTTTGTCCCAGCAAGGAGAGAAAAGTAACTAAGACAGGACTCCTCCTTTTGTTAGCTTGGGCTACCTACCTGGTATGTACTCTGTCATTCTTAGTTCTGCACCTTAACCAGTAGGGAGAGCTCTAGACACCCTTCTTCTAGGCACTGACCTCTCTACACTGCATTTATGCCTCTGATTTGGGTCAAGGTAACACAAGTGAGGGAGGTGGTGGGCAAGTGTGTGCCACAGAGTGAGCCTTTTGGGGCCACTTCCAGCCCACAGCAGGAGCCTCACACTCAAGGCTACAGACCCAGTGCGATGATTAAGCTGAACTGTCAACTTGGTTGGTTTATGAACGGTCCAGGGGATAAGTAAAGTACAGCTATGGGTGTATCTGTGCAGGTCATGCAGGTGTGGCTTGGGTACTGAACATGCTCCTTGGCCTTCTCCTCTCACACTGTTCCCTTGTTCAGCTTCCTGACTACCATGAACTAGGCAGCTTTGCTCTGTCATTGCCTTTCACCATGATGTTCCTGTCTTGGATCCAGCCAGCCATGGACTAAATCCTCCAAAACTGTGAGCCCACCAATAACACTTTTCCTCCTTTAAGTCCTATGTGACCGGTCCAGCCCTGGTTCTACTGTTGGGAGACTGGTGCTCAGAGTGGAAGGGTCTCACTCGAAGTCCACAGGTAATCAGCACCAGTTCAAACCCTAAAGAACTATGGAGTGGGTTTTCTGGGGTCACTCCAAGCCTGTATTGGGAGCACTCCTCTGTGGTACCTTTTCTTGCCAGGGACAAAAAACTGACCAAAAAGCTTTTTCCCTTGAGTCTCACTCTAGCATTTGAAGAGTGTCAACTTAGAACACAGGCCTGCCAGCATGCCCCTCCAGGGCAGGAGGCCCACAGATGAGAAAAGGAGTGTACTGTGAGGAACCTCTGGTAGAGCCAGGGCCTGAGCCGGTGAGATTCCTCTGAAGCTCTTTCTCTGGTACATGGAGGCAGCTTTCAGTTGAGCAGGAGGAAAACCTGCAGGTCCCTGGAGCTGCCCAAATGAAATAAGTCCTCTGTGGCGGTGAGGCGCTATCTAGATCCCGAGGGTCATCCACTAACCTTTCTTCTTCCAGAGCGCCCTGGGGGTGTGGTCACAGACAGGCCCGAGCAGCTGTGGGAGGAAATGTAACTTCCACATGCACATGGGCCAGGGGTGAGGAGGGGGGTTTCTCCCTGCGGCTTTTAGACTCAGTCTTCCCCACAACATATGGCCCAGTTGCCCTTCAGGCAGGAGGTTAAGCCAGGCAACCGCACTTGGCAGAAAGGATTCTGCTGCTCATCACCAAGCCCCTTGTTCTGCCATTTTGTCCCTGTGCCACTTAACCCCAGCTGACCATTTGTTCTTCCCTCTTCTGCTGACAGTGGCATCTGGATCTCTGAGTGGAACATGCAGAAGGTTTAAAAATGAAGACGTTTATTTCCTAAAGCATCGAGATCTACTCCACCCCGGGGCTTTCTGCAAGGCCTCGTCTCTGTTTTGAGCCCAAGGAACGACCACCACCGTCCTTCTGCTTGGGGGTGTCCAGTGATGCCTACGCAGTTCTGGCTGCGGTCACGGTGTGATAGATTTAAGATCAACAGCACATGGGTGGCCACTACTTGTCCAGTACTGACCCTTGTGTCCTCCTAGCGAGGCATCAACAGGACCAAAGCAGCCTACCGGGAACAAGCAACCTGTGGAAGCTAACCCTTTCCTCCAGTGCCTCAGAACAGGATGATTCAGGTTTTCTGCACTCTAAGAACCACCATGTACAATAATTGTGTTCTGAAGAGTCCAGAGATTACTTGGATGAAGAATTGAGATCAAGAGCAGGAAGGAGTTGCCTGAATTAGAGGGTCATAAGTAATATTTGCACTTGGAGGGCTTATGGTTTTTAAACTATGGTCACCATTCATCCATTCAACGGCTATTCACTCAGCCCCCATTTCACCATGCCCAGGGATGGAGCAGGGACTCACACCGCCCCACCCTTGGGAAGGGTGCTTTCTACTGACATGAATATGCACGTATGCAAATCTCTCCAAAACAATGGTAAACTTGCCATAGAGAGGAATAAAACAGGCCATGTCCTCCCCTGTCTGGTCTTGCAAATCCTCCAGCCCCAGCTCCAGGAGCAGCCTGGAAGGGCATTATCATGGCTGCTGTGCCAAAGAGGAAAGAGTCCCGAGAACTGTGACCACATCTTGAAAAGATACTTGTGTAATGAAAACATGACTAATATTACTTTGAGTCATAAAATGTGCTATTCAAGTACAAAGATGAGATTTTAGTTAAGTAGGTTTTATAGTCACCTTCAGCTGTTACATATGAATGAACTAAAATAAAAACAGACAGTGGACATCTAAGCTCATTTATGAGTAACGTGTTCTGGGGAAGACGTAACCCAAACACACAGTGGCAATAACAACACGAGACAGAACCAAAACAAAAGAAGGAAGCACCCTTAGTTGTTACTGTGACAGGGCTTCCTGTCAAGCGGGGACCCCAAGCTTGAAGCACTGTGCTGTGGACTGAAAGGGGAAACGTTTGAAAGCAGACAGCCAAGGTGCTGTGGGCCTGGCCTGGCGCTGGTCTCTGGGACCTGTGTGAGACCCCCCCTCTGTGCCCTCCCCACCAGGAGAGTGAGGGTCTGGGCTGGTGCCCTCTGGTTGGGAATCCAAATGCCCAGGACCTGTGGAGGTGACACAGTGGCCAGGCACTGCAGGCAGACGCCGGTCCTGCTCATCCCCTGGCCCTCCACCCCTCCCGCTATGCTGCACACCCCCTGGTCCTGTGTGTCCCCAGCCTCTTACCCAGCCCCGCAGCAGCTCATAGGCCGTGATGCCCAGGGACCACCAGTCGACAGGGTATGAGTACCCAGGACCTCCGTCCACGTAAACCTGGAAGACTTCGGGGGCTGCCAGAGATAAGATGAAGAGAACATCATTATGTGTTTCCGTTTACAGCCACCATTTACAGTGTGGCAGAGGGAGAGGCAACCACGAACCCTGAGGTTTTTGACAGCCATGACTGCTGCCACTGTGCCTGCAGTGTCTGCCATGGAGCCAGGGGCAGACTGGAGAGCAAGGAGCTGGTGTCAGAGCACAAGAGCAGAACAAGGAAGGGCGGTCTACTTGGTGACAGCTGGGCCAGAGAAGGAGGAGCTGTGTTGACACAGCATGAAGCAAGGTCTCTGTGGAGAATGGATGGACCATGGCCTACTGCAAACAGAAAGAGGTGGAGCTAAATAGGGAGGGACTTCTGGCCTGCCACAGAATGCTCTGTTCTACCCCTGCCTAACTGTGGGGGCAAACTGTGAGCAGGGTGGGGCCTCATGCAGAACACTGTGATGGGTAACACCACTGACACAGAAGGCAGTGGGCAAAGGATGGGGCAGGGTGTAGGAGTGCTGCCTTCGGGGGCTGTAGGGCCTTTGGGGGTAATGAAACACTTGGTCACTACATTCAGATGAGGGCTGTACAACACTGCAAGTGCACTAAATACCAACGGACTGTGTATTTTGCAGGGGTTTATTTATGTTACATCAACTTCACTGCAATAGGAAAGGAAGGATGGAAGCCCAAATGTGGTGCACCCTAGTCATTTTGGGGACTACATCCATCCTGGGGTCCCTACCAGGAGCGCATCCTAGGGTCTCCCTGGTCACGCTGCTTCCGGGATGAATGTGTGAGATGTGGATGTTCCTAGCACATTAATTTGCAGACCTAATTCCATTTTGCAGTTGTCCGAGCAGCCGCCGTCTGTCCCTGGAGTCACCTGTGTTGTGACTGAAGCTGTCCAGGTAGAGTTGGCACAGGATGGATGAACACCAGCAGCCATGATGGCCAGGGGTCAGGCTGAGGGTTTGTCCTTATTACCTCTTACATCTCACAATCATGCAATGAGATAGGTGCTGGGAGGATGAGGAAGGTGAAGCACCTCAAAAGACATGTCCATGTCCTGAGCCTTGCATTGTGAAGGGGCTGTGTTTGGAAATAGTTTCTGCAGATATAAATTAAGGGTCTCAGGACAAAGCTCAGCCTAGGTTTGTATTGGTTCCTAAACCCAATGGCTGATGCCTTTGTGAGAGAAAGAGCATGGAGAATGGAGACAGAGGCAGAGACTGAGATATCACAGCCCCAAACCCAGGAGATGTGGGCACCCCGAGAAGTTGAGAGAGGGAGGAAGGATTCCCTGTAGCTTCTCTGAGGGAGTCTGGGCCCCTGCACCTTGATAGGGGGTACCAGCCCCCAGGACTGAACAAATGAGGTTTTGTTCCTTCAAAGCATTTGCTGTGTGGCGATGTACTTCTTGGCTGAAAACAACCACTTCAAGGGTAAGAAACGCCCGTGTCAGTTACCCAGCCAGATGCCTGGCGCTGGGTTGTGTCTGAGTTCTCTGAGACTGAGTTCTTTCTTCCATTTAGGGGATCACCGGAGGGATGGGGCTGCCTGGGACCTGTGTCCCAATGTGCCCTCTGCCAGGTACTCACCCGGGTACACAGCAGGCACCTAATAAATATGCCTCTATTATCCCTTTCACCCCTGATCCCACAGGGCCCAGCAGCCCTGGGTGAAAAGTAGAAATAGCTTTTGGCCATTTGGGAGATCAGCCTGGCAGAGGAGACAGGTGCTCAGGACCCCACTGTGCCATGTCACCTCCTTATTAGCTTGGTCGTAGGCTGAGAAAGCACAGTGACTTGCCTCAGACACCTCTGGACCACTCTGGGGCTGAGTCTAGGCCTCCTGTTGCTTGCTCCAGGCTCTGGAGTGTCCATTCTCGTTCTGGGTCATATGGTTGGCAATTCGAGGTGGTCCCACCTCCTCTCCAGCTCCCAGCCCGCTGTCCTCTCCAGGCTCACACCTTGGCTCTGATGGCAGCTTCCCCTCCGGTCCTGGGCAGAACCCTTGCCCATCTTGACCAAGGATCTGCTGCGGACCTTCCCGTATAACTGACTTAACTCATTAAGCCGTGCAAGACCAGCAGCTTGGAGGCTCACTGAGGCCAGAGGTGGGGAAGACTGAGGTCCGAACTGCCTGGTCGACGAGGTTGGTCACTTTCCTCCCTGCCAGGCTTCCCAGGGTCTATCATATGACAGTGTGCTCAGGGCACAGCTCAGAGGAGCCCAGTGCAATAGCGGGCGTGATATGAAAATGCGTTTGACTTGACCCTGGAATCCTTTCTGCTCTTCTTCGGAGGAGGAGCTGCAGGGGCTGGGGCTGGGCCTGGCATGGCCTGGAGGGTAATCCAGATTCCAGAGCCCAGCACTAGGACCACTGGTCTGATACCTCAGATAGCTGAGTGACTGACAGGCAGGTAACGTATACAGCAGGTGCACACCAGGCAAAGGGATGGGTCACCCTGGGGGTGGTAGAATGAGATTCTAGCACATTACTCAGAGTGGTGCAGTTAAAAACTTCTGAACACTTTCCTTTCGGGATCCTCCTTTTAACATTTTTGGACCATAGCTTCCCTTGGGAAGTAAAGGATGTAAGGGACAAATGTATCGTACCACCACGAGTGCCCCCGGGCAGACCCGGCTTCCGCTCCTTGTGCTGTGTGCTGTTCGTTTCTGGCACGTCCCATCTCAGTCTCCATGCTGTTCCCTTCTGATACGCTGTGCTGTCAGCAAAGGTGCAGGGCCAGGACTGTGGCCTCCGGGAACCTGTGTCCTCCTGTGCACTGCTGAGCGCTGGACTAATGCACATGTGCGGTCACTATTTCCTTTCCCTCGCCTCCCCACCTCATCTGCCCTCCACTCTCTAGAAACTGTGCAGTTGAAGAAATTAGGGTTTCAACATAACCCAAAGGAACAACAGTGTTTCCACCACTGAGGTATGCATTAATGAAGACGGCCTGAGAGCCTGTGGAACCGGCCCACGGTCACGTTCCCTGTGGAGCCTCTTCCCTTCCCTGCTGTCTCTCCAGGGCCTGTGCTGGTGCCTCGTACGTGCTGTGCCCCTGGCGCAGTCCCATGACACGCATCATGGAGCTTCGGCTGTGCCCAGTGTGGCCCAAGGGTATGGAGAGCTCGCTCTCACTCCAGCCTCTCCACCCGCAGTCAAGCAATTCAGTTTAAAATGGAAAATGCGTTTTATGCCAACGGATATCAGGACTTCCCACAACCAGCTTCCAGAGGCCCCGGAAGAAGGCGTCGTTCTCCCCCTCAGAAATGTAAACCCGCGTTTGGTGAAATTTGCCACCCTATGCTAACCATGCAGAGTGTCTGTCCTCATTCGACTAAAAATATGAAAGAATACGATATCCTCCTCCGTGATTGTCCTATCCCTGCTGCTCTAGCTCTGTGAATACTGCTGGTGCTGGACGGCTGCAGGCAAGTGTGAAATGCTGTTCAGCATGCGGCCCTGGGCCCACAGGGGCCCCAGCCCGCCTCTCCAGGTCTGTGCCCCTGCTGGACCCCCAGCCTTGCACCGCACATCACAGCCAGCAAGGGCCTCCAGGGCTCTCTCCGCCTCACACATCACACACATGGAAGCCAAGGACCATTGGAGTTGGTCCCTGTCATCTGGCCCAGCCGGGATCAGAGCTCGTTTCTCCTCCCACTGAGGCCCGGACTGTGCAGCCAGCTCGGCGGAAACCTCCGCCTCCACATCACGTGGACTCTGCTCATTACCTGTCCCGCCCAAGGCCTCGGGCCCACAGCGCCCTCTCCTGCCTCCTCAGTCCCAGCCCGTGCCCTGCTCTGCCGGAAGCAACCCTGATTGTAGCCCTTTCTCGTTTGCCTGCACTCCGTCTCTCTGCTGGCCCTTTTCCATCTCTGCCTGGACTCATGCCAGCCTGGTGCTACTTACTCCCATCTTCGGGGAGATCAAGGCCTCCAAGGCATCAATGTTCAGCCTCAGCTCCTCACTGTACATTCAACCCTGTTACTGTTGCATTACTATTTCTGCTTTCAGATCACTGCCTAACATTATTAGAAGTTTTCCTATTTCCTGTACAATAAATTTCACAATGCTAGCATGAAAACTTTCTAAAAATAGGTCCAAACCACCCCAACCACAAATCTGGCTACTTGCTGTCCTCATTACAGTCACGTACCAACTTCAAAGAAAAGGACATTAATTATTTAAAATATTTGATGATTTACCTTCTTGATAATCTTTACCCCATTTTTCATATTCATGAACTCCTCTTCATACTTCAAGACCCAGGTCAAATTTCATACCCTCTTAAGGAGTATTATCAAACCTTGTATTATGATTCCCCTGTTTCCTCTTCCGTCCTCTCTTAGTCCACAGTCTCCATCTGTGTCCTGGATTCTTCCCCACTCTTGTCCACTTTTCCTTGCAGAACTGGTCATGCAGTATTTTAGTAAGTGGAACCCACCGGCTGGGAGCTTTTGCTGCATGCGTTCCTCTAGCAACTCAAGAGCTTGGGCATCATTCCTTGTTTTACATTGAACCAAGAGCTGTTGGAGCAGAGATAAGCAGCAGCCCGGCCTTTTTCTCTGGATCCTCGGGGTAATTTAATTTTCTCTGACTCTTAGCTAGCAGGATGAACTGAGGTATCACATGCGTACATATTAATTTGAGATAAAAGAAAACTGACTTCATTAAAGTGAGGGAAACCACTCAGTCCTCAACCAGTAAATTTCACAGTCTGCATGGGAAGGAGAAGAGCAGGGCAGGTTTAAATGGCTGAGGGGTAAATAGGAAAACTCTGATGAGATGCAGAAATAAATCCTGATCAAATACCAGAAAACAACTTCATGTTAAATGTATCTGATTCAGCCAGCAGACTGAGAAGGGGTTTCACAGACAGTGCTGTTCTATCTGGAAGCACAGAATCCTTGCATTTTACAAAGTTAGTGGGTGAGGTTGGAGATGAACTTCCAACTAGCACTTCATCATGGTAGAAAACTTAATTTCCATACAGGTTGAGTAATCCTTCTCCACAAAAGTGCTGTAGACCTTATTTCTTCCCCCAGACTCTGGAGATATCCTGATGATGGACTCAGCTCTAACAGGAAATCTTTGGCGTTTTACAAACAAGTCACATGTGCAGCCTGAAGACAACATAAACAATATTTCTGGCACGACTGTGTTTTGATTGATCTGTCATGAGGTCAAGTATAGATTTTTCTCACTTGTGGCATCGTATCAGTGCTCAAAATGGCTTGTGTTTTGGAGTATTTTGGATTTCATGTTTTCAGATGAAGGATGCTCAATCTGTGGGCCACTCCCGCGAAGGATTCTGCATTCTCTTGTTTATCCAAGACCGTTCATGTGCTTCACCACTTGCCTTCAGGCTCGAAGCTCTAATGAAGTGCACAGGTACGGCAGAGAAGTCCATCCTCCCTGCTTTCTTTGCTCAGCAAATCCACTATGCAGAGACAAAGAAACCCACAGAACCCTATTTGCAGAGGACGAAAGAGCTTCCCTTTGTTCTGTTGGCCCAGCTTGGTGTCTCTGGGCCTTGGCAAATGCAGCTCATCTCCTTGCAATGCTTTCCTGTCCCTTTACTGAACAGTACTGACTCATCTTTTAGGACTGGGCAGGAAGTGACTTTCTCAGCCAAGTTACTGGGCTCTTCCAATCTAACTCATATGCCCTATCATCATCTCTTTTGCATTTTGATTCTTATCAGATCTGAAATAAATCTGCTCTGTTCACAGTGTAGAAGATGGAGAGCCACATCTGGCTTAACAAAAAGAAAGAAGAAAGGGGGTGATTTGTACCAACATAGTGGTTCTGGAACCCCACTGGTTTGAAGTCTGAGGTCAGGAGCACTGCAGCACAGCAGGGATGTGAGTACAAGTTTTTCTGGTGGTGGCACGGCAGGAAGACAGGAGTAACACAGAGAGGGTAAGCATTTCATGCGAAATGCTTAATGAATTGCAGAAGGCAATGAGTAGGCTTTGTGAGGGAATTGAACCCCTGTTTGTCCAGGTATAAGGGAAATTTGCATTCACACACAATTTCTTTTCTGCAGCCCCACTGTGTACTCATGAAAGAGGCTGGGATGGGAAAGGAGACTAGAAGCTTGCCTTGAGGACTGAGGGCTTAGGAAAGAGAACAGCCACTGCTTCGGAAGAGGTCCGGGGCCCTTCTTAGACCCATTTCCTAATGGCCTGATGGAACAGAGGCCTTAGGCCACTCGGGGAAAGGCAGAAGGCTGTCGCCATGGGGCACAAATACTCATGAAGGCAGAGGATGGTTCAGAAAAACAGCTTCTGCCATGGAAAAAGGACAGAAAACCATCCTAGGCTCAGACCACTAGTGGTTCCTACCACTGGGAGAGAGAGGCAAGATCAATGTGTAATACCTCTGAGGTCCTCAAGCCCCGCAGACAGGAACCTGCCTAAAACTGAGACCGAAGCAAAGCAGCAGAACCATGAACTGGCCACAACCACCCCAGGCAGCTGCAGACAAGAACCGGGAAACAGAAACTTGTGACAGAAGAGAAAACGCATGGGAAGTGTGGGTCCCCAGGCAAACTCTTGAGCGAAGGTGGAAGAGGAACAGAGACACGCACTAGGCCACCCATCTCAATGTCAGTGCAGAGCTCGTGCATTGAAAGCGATCATGGCAAACAGAAACCCAAATCAAACTCAGCTGTGGATTAGACTGATTCATCCTGCCCCAGACACAACCGAAGGCAAGGAGCACAGAAGCCATGGTCATTCCCAGACATAAAACTGGTCTGACATTTGATGCCTAGACTTTAACCAAAAAGATACACAACAGAGCCAAAACCAAAACCACACTGTAAAGAGACATAGAAATCAATAGAACATGTCCACATGGGAACCAGAAGTTGGAGCTAACAGGTAAGGAATTTCAGTATTTTAAAGCTTCTAGCAGAAAAGCAGAGAGCACACACTGATACAGGAGGATTTTGTCAGAAGGAGGGAAAATATAAAAATAATAGGATGAAAATGCTATACACTAATGACTTAGTGCTTGGAATGAAGACTGCCTCTGTCAGGGTCACCTGCAGACCTGAGGACAGGTCAAAAGAAGCAACCTGAAGTGAAGTTCTGAGGGAACAATGTAGGAAAAGTAAAAGAACAGAGCATCTAAAGGCAGTGGAGTAACAAAACATAACATACATATAATTGAAATCCCAGAAACAGAGTGAGGAGGTAAAGAGTGGTTCAGAAAGAAATATTTGCAGAGATAACAGAGAATTTTTCAAAACTGGTGAGATACTAGACCTTCAGGAAAGTTCAGATAGCATCAGCTGGGTAAATGGAAATAATGAAAACAAAATCCAATAATCCATATATATCACATTTAAAACAACAGATAAAGAGAACATCTTTTTTTTATTTTTTATTTTTTTGAGTCAGGGTCTTGCTTTGTAGTTCAGGCTGGCCCTGAGCTCACTATGAGCTCAGGCAAGCCTGGAACTCAGCAATCCTCCTGTCTCTGCCTCCCGAGTGCTGGGATTACAGGCGTGAGCCACCACGCCCAGCACTGTGGTATGTGGTATTGATGGCTGGTGGGTGTGAGTCTCCACACCCAGCATTGTATGTGGTTACCAAGGATCGAACTCAGGACCTTGTGCTTGCAAGGCAGGCGCCGGAACCACTGAGCTAACCCTCCGGCCCCAAAGAGAACATCTTGAAGGAGACTCAAGGAAGAGGCATTGTATGTACTGAGAAACAAAGACAGGAAATGCTGCAGACTTAATATTGGGAGCAAGTGGCAAGTCAGGAGAAGTGGGGTGACATATTTAACTACTAAAAGGGAAAAAAGCTATTCATTTATGAGTCCAGTAAAAATACATTTAAAAATGCAAGAGAAATAATTTCCCAACACAAACATTAAATGCAGGAAGAATTAATTACCACTAGATTTTCACTGCAAGGAAATGAAGCCTGTCAGGTAGAGTTGAAACTACATGAAGAATTGAAGAAGACCTAAAATGCAAAAATGAACATAAATATTTATTTTTAACCACTGCAATATGTAATTAGCTACTGCAAGCAAAACTAAAATTAGGGAATTATGTATTTATAGAAAATAAAACAAATAATAGGAGGAAGGATTTGAAAGTATATTATTATGAGATTTGTGTATCGCACATACTTCAAGGTAGATTCTGATTGATTGTTAACAGAAATACAGTGGCAAGGTACCACTGTACATAGAGCAAATATAGGACTCCTGTATTTCTTTAAAGTGCAAATACTAAACTAATAAAGAAATTAGAGTAGAATCATAAATAATAACAAGCAAATCAAGATAAGACACAGGGAAAGGAACAAAGATCAAGCAGAATGAGTGGAAGAAAGAACAAGATAAAGGATCAAAACCCAAACATATCAACAGTCACATTAAGGATAAATGGTGTAAATGTCAATAAAAAGAAAAGACTATTCAGCTACATAAAAAGGAGCGGTTATCAAGAATTCTGCCTTAAATATCAAGACACCAAGATGGATTAAAAACAAAAGATGGGACAAGATAGTGTCAGGGATGTGGTAGAGCCGGCTCAACCCAGCTCACAAGAGCTCATTGTTACTGTGTTTGAGGATGTTGGCAACTGAAGTCAGCCATAGCGGGAGTACTTGAATCATTAAAAAACACTACAACCTACAAATCAGAACTTCCTTTTTTCTGTACTGGAGAAGTAGCTGTTAAACACCAGTGCACTAATGAATATATCATGCAAAGAATGAAGAAAGCCAGATTGGGTAAGTTAATATAATTGGGCCCTCTGTACCTACTGGTTCTGCATTCATAGGCCAACACACCATAGATGGAAAATATTCAGAAAACAAATGCATCTTTTCTGAACATGTGAAGACTTCTTCCTCATCACTATTCCCTAGACAAATAGAATATAATAATTTTTCCATGACATTTTCTTTGTATTTACTCTATCATCAAGAGATGATGTACTGTTAAGGATACAAGATGTACAGAGGTTATATGGGAATACTCCACTATTTTACACAGGGGACTTGAGGATCTGTGAAGTTTGGAATCCTCAGGAAGGGGTGGGGTGGGTCTAGGAACTAGTCCTTCACTGAGTCCAAGGGACAGTTGGATCAGACGTATACTTCAGAACAAGGAGTAAGACGGACATGATATAATGACAAATTGGGCATTTTACCAAGAAGATATAAACAATCCTAAACATGTGCACCTTCCAAATCAGCATCAGAATACACAAGACAAAACATAAGTACACGGAAAAGTAGACAAATCTAAATTATACTGTAATTGGGAATGTTAACGCTCTTATCATAATAACCCATATAAGAAATAGACAGAAAATCAATATGGTTATAAAGAAGACCTGAGCAATACTACCAAACATCTTGGCCCAACTGATATTTAAAGAATACATGAACATGACGAAAGTACATAATATTTTCAAGTGTGTGTGGAATATTCATCAAAATATGCCATGTCTGGACCATAGAGCAAACCCTGTCAATTTAAAAGAACCTCACAGAATTAACACAAAGGTATGTGAAAAATGTACGAATATTGCAGAGAAATATTTGTAACTGAAAGAAAATGAAAACATATCAAACCACATGGGACACAGCTAAAGCTGGGTTTCAAATTTATAGCACTCACTGCTTACATTGGAACAGAACACAAGCCTAAAATTAGTAAACTTCAATGTTAGGGAACTAGAATAAGAATAAATTAAGCTCAGAATAAGTAGGAAGAAGAAAATAATGTAAAGAGGAAAGATCAATAAAATAGAAAACAGAAACTGCTGTCTCATTAAGCAAATCAATAAATATGATAAACTTCTAACCAGAATAGCCAAGAAAACCAGAGGAAAAAGCACAAATAACCAATTTGGGAAGTGAAAGAGGGCCATCACTGTGGAATCTACTCTCATTATAAGAATAAGAAGGGAATGTTATAAATTTCTGTATGCCCCAATATTTGAAAACTTAGATGAGACAGGTAAATTCTTTGAAGGATATAAACTACCAAATTTTAATTACTTATTTTTGTAGAAACTGAACTCACAGTTAAAAACTTTCCAGCAAAGAAACCTCTAGGCCTAAATATCTTCGCTGGACCAGTTATTAAGTACATGAAGAAATGATACCAATCCTGCACACTTTTTTTTCCAGAAGACAGAAGCAAAGGGACTATTTCCCAACTTGTCTTAACATTGCCAACAGAATGCTGATACTCAAACCACTCAGAAGTGTTATGAGAACATAGAGCTATAAATGAATATTCCTCATGAATGTAGCTGTAAATATTGTGAACAAGATATTAGCAAATTGATTCCAGCTACATAGACAAGGATCATCATCATGACTAATGGGGTTTATTCTGGAAGTGTTCAGGCTGGTTCAGCATCTCAAAATCAACCACTGTATTTCCACAGAGTGCAGAAGCAAAACCATCTGATTATCTCAATAGACCCAGAAAGCCTATTCGACAGAATTCAATGTGCATTTATGATTTAAAGGAAACACAAAAACTGGAAATAGAAGGAACTTCATAGCATTTACAAAGAATTTACTGTTTAATCTCAGGTACTCAAGAAGCTAAGGCAGGAAGATCATGAGGCCAGCCTGGAGAATTTAACAAGACCCTGTCTCAAAATAAACACTTAAAAAGGGGCTGGGGACGTAGCTCACAGAGTGTGCCTGGCCTGATGAGACCATGGATTCAATTATTAGTGGTATAACCACCACCATCACCCTCACCACCACCACCACCTTACACCTGACTTAACACCGAACAGTAAAATATGAAATGCTTTCTGACTTAGATCAGGATCAAGACAGGGTCACTGTATGGTCTAAGCTAAGGTCACAAGGCCAAGGGAGGAAACCACATACACTGAAAAAGAGGAAATAAAACTACTTCGAACATGGTTGTAGAATCTCAAAAAGCTAAGAGAAGCTGTTAGGATGAACAAATAAACTTAGAGAAGTCACAAGATATGTCAATATAAAAATCAATTCCATTCTTATAAATTTGTAATTAATGATTGAGAACTTATTTTTTGAGAGCTTATATTTTCAAATAGTAACATCAAGAGTACCACCCTAGGGCCGGAGGGTTAGCTCAGTGGTTCTAGCGCCTGCCTCACAAGCGCAAGGTCCTGAGTTCGAACCCCGGTAACCACATACAATGCTGGGCGTGGAGACTCACGCCCACCAGACATCAATATTACATACCACAGTGCCGGGCGTGGTGGCACACACCTGTAATCCCAACACTCGGGAGGCAGAGACAGGAGGATTGCTGAGTTCGAGGCTTGCCTGGACTACATAGTGAGCTCAGAGCCAGCCTGAAGTACAAAGTGAGACCCTGTCTCAAAAAAAAAAAAAAAAGAGTACCACCCTAACCCACAGTTCTTAAGTGTAGGTGTAACAAAATATGTGGCAAATTGGTATGCTGAATACTATACAGCATGCAAGAAACAATTCAAGATTATTTAATATATGGAAAATATTCTACAGTCATGGTTGGAAGACTCCACACTGTTATGAAGCCACTTTTCTCTGGAATGAAACGTAGATTTAATGGAGTCCTAACAAAAATTCAGCTAAAGTGTTTTGTTTTGTTTTTGTAGCCATCAGCAATTTGATTCTAAAATTTATATGGAAAGATAAAGGATCTTACAAAGGATCTAGTACAGCCAACATAGCTTTGAAAAGAAGAACAGGTCCTGAAGGATTCCCACGGCCTGATGTTAACTATTATTAGGAAGCTACATGGAAATGTGATCTTAGCTAAAGTATAAACAAACATTTTGCTGAAACAGAACAGAATTCAGAAGGAGACCTACACATTTATGGTCAACTGAGTTTTGACACAGCTGCAAAGTCACTTGTTAGAAAAGTGACAATGTTTTCAACATGTAGTATTTTTGATTTTTTTTTTTTTTTGAGACAGGGTCTCGCTTTGTAGTTCAGGCTGGCTCTGAGCTCACTATGTAGCCCAGGCAAGCCTCGAACTCAGCAATCCTCCTGTCTCTGCCTCCTGAGTGCTGGGATTACAGGCGTGAGCCACCACGCCCGGCACTGTGGTATGTGGTAGTGATTGCTGGTGGGCGTGATTCTCCATGCCCAGCATTCTATGTGGTCACCGGGATCCAACTCAGGACCTTGCGCTTGCGAGGCAGGCACCAGAACCACTGAGCTAACCCTCCGGCCCTAACATGTAGTATTATAACTGTCAGAAAGCCAGAGCCATGTCTCTCACTGTTTTCCAGAATTAACTCAAAAAGGACTGGACCTCTAAATGAAGGCCCATCACGAAAGACAGATGAGAAAGTCTCTGTGACATCCTGTGGCGCTACTTATAATACCAAGTAAATGATCAGTAAGTACAAGGTGCAAAACTGGACTTCATCAGATTCAAAGCTTTTGCCTTTTACGAGTCTTTTAAGAAACTAGGACACCAGCCATGGACTTGAAGAAAATATCTGCAAAGTACATGGATAAGGGAAATGTAAAGAACACTCAAAATTTTATAATTAAAAGCCAACTCAACAAATTAAAAAATGGATGAACTCTGGCAGATAAGGGCAGAGTATTTTATTTACAAATCGAGACCATTTAGTTCAATCTCCTGCAAAACGTTTAATGTATACATCATTATTAGAAATCAAGGTTTTTATTATCCTAGTATTTGAAATAACTGACTTCTTTTGGTTTTCTGTTCACAACAAAAACTACTGTAAGAGAAAGAGATCCTCCCAGATCCACAAAATTGCTGGACAAATGATTTGAACAGATACACAGCAAAGAGAGGAAGGGTGAAAAATGCTCAGTGCCTTAGTCCTGGGGATTCTGGAGTTAAGCCGTTCCTCCGACCTGAGGGGCTAACAGCACCAACAACAGGGTGACATCATGGACTGGCAAGGGGGTGGAGCAACTGGGTCTCTCACACCGCGTGTGAGGGAATGTGAACGGTCCAGACATTTCTCAGAAAGCTAAACCTATACTTACCATATGACACAGCAGCAATCCTACTTATAGGTGGTTATTATGGAGAAGTGAAAACTGTTTGTATCAAAACCTGTTTTCAAGTGTTTATAGTGGTTTTATAAATACTTGTGTAACCTGGAAACAATTCCAATGCCCATCATTGGATGAATGGACAGCTGTGGGCATGTCCACCGACAGAGCTCTGCTCTGCCAGACAGGACCAGGTGCTGGGACACACGGTGTGACACAGCTCCCACATGTCATTCTGTGAGAGAAGTGAGACCCGACAGGCTCTGCCGAGAGGGCTCCCGTCAACCCCTCTCTGGGCTGGGCAGAACCACGTGGGCAGAAAACCAGTCTCTGGTTGCCAGGAACTGCAACGTGGGGCGGGTGAGGGAGATGCTGGGGCTTTACTCAGCGGTTCAAAGGTTCATCCTGGAATTGCCCGTGAAAAACGCAGCCCCCTCCTCCCAGAAGTGCTCCCTCTGTGGCCGCAGTGCCTGCTTCCTTCTCTGTGTTCTCCACAGACTTCACCCACGCACCTGCTCACTCACCAGCCCGTGCTTCGTGCCCGCAGCCCGAACACTTATGACTTCTCATCTGACACGCTGGAGCGTTTTCATACCCTCTGCAACTGTGAAACTCATCTGCTTTTAATGAACAACAGTTTGGCTCTATGCAAATATTTCTTCTGGGATCATCCCTTTTGGGCAGCCTTTGGGGACCTTACTCATCAGCCAGGTCCCTGACTCTGCATTTGGAACGTTCTGGGAGCTTGTTATGGGGCTGGGAACTGGACAGCTCAAGTGAGTGACATGGACAAACCTGCCACTCGGCATCGGGATTGTACGCCCACAACCTGCAGGATCAGACTGCAGTGAGACAGACTCCCTCCCTCCCGTCCTCTGCACTGGAACAGTCTCTCCTGTTACTGCAACAGTCCCTGAAACTCACTGTGTGAAATGCCAGGATGCCCACAAAGTACAGACCTCCTCTGGGCACTTGTTCATGAACTCAGGCCGCAGGCTCTCCTAATCAGGGTGGCGCAGCTCTGCGTCTTCTTACACTCGGATGATCAACTTCTCTCTTGTCTGAGAAACACAGCTTTTTGCTCCCAGCACCTTGTGTCACAAAGGCAGCAGCCCGGACT
>PVIC010013106.1:0-38616 GCA_004025085.1 Thryonomys swinderianus
CTACTGAAAAGCTTCTGCACAGCAAAAGAAGTCACTGGCACTGCTAGAAGACAACCAACAACATGGGAAAAAATCTATACTAGCTGTGTATCAGACAAAGGGCTATTATCTACAATATATAAAGAACTCAAACAGATCAGCCTCCCCAAGTTTAAAGACCCAATTCCAAAATGGGCATCTGAAATGAACAGACACTTCTCAGAGGCAGAAGTCAAAGCAGCCAAGAAGCCTATGAAGAAATGTTCAACATCACTGGTCATTCGAGAGATGCAAATGAAAACAACACTGAGATTTCATCTCACTCGACAAAGAATGGCCACAATCACAAAATCAACCAATGATAAATGCTGGCATGGCTGTGGGGAGAAAGGAACCCTTCTCCACTGTTGGTGGGATTGCAGACTTGTGCAACCATTGTGGAGATCTGTGTGGAGATTTCTCAGAAAACTAGGACTAGGGGTTCCATTTGACCCAGCTATCCCCCTGCTAGGTATATACCCAAAAGAATTTTAAAAATCACATTGGAAAGACAGATGTACACCCTTGTTCATAGCAGCTCAGTTCGTGATAGCTCAATCTTGGAAACAACCCAAATGTCCATCAACTGGAGAGTGGCTAAAGAAGATGTGTTCTTTTAATAAAATGGAGTATTACTCTGCCATAAAGAATGACAATATCTATCCATTTAGGTGCAAATGGAGACACCTGGAGGAGATACTAATAAGCGAAATCAATAGATCACAGATAGACAATTACCAGATCTTCTCTTTGACATGAACACCTGTAGATGCAAATGAGCTTTAGAAAGTATGACAGCTTTTATAGAGTGCAAAGTTTCTATAGGAAACTTGGTGTGGGAATGTGATGAGGGGAAGGACGAAATATGATACAGAAAAAAAATAAAAGAGCATGTATAAAGGGGATGAGGAGGTGTGGGTGGGTAGGGATATGGGTAAAAATGAGAATTAACTTGTGTCATATACTGGTACAAATTCCCCAATGTTATACATGATTTTGAGATGTATATAAATTGTACCAATAAAGAATTCAATTTATAAAAAAAATTTGCTTCAGATTTCTTTGACCATGCTTCCTAAGTACTCCTTCCTGCCTGATCCCATTAGTTCATCAGTCGAGACTGTGCAGCTGGGCTCAGTCTATGAGGAAGGCTGGTCTCCTTCTAGTTAAGGGTTACTGTTACCCTGTAGCCCTTTAAGGTTCTCACCAAAAGTTAGGGCTTCATTCATGAGAGCAGATTTCAGTTTTTGTCTTTTTAGGCTCTTGGAACTAAAACCGCCATTCAGATGATCTTACTATACCTTATACTGACACTCAACTTCAGAAGCAAAGCTTTCTTTTCTTTTCCTGGGGCTTGACTCCATAGTCCTTCAGTGCTGTGTTATCTCACTGCTCCCTTCCACCACTTTTGCTTACCCATTTTCCTTCCATTTTTAGGGTAATGATTTGTCCAATTTAATGAGTACATAGCTGAGGCTGAGCACTTTCAGCTTTTTAGCTGTTTCTTTTGGTATGAATGTCCATGTTTCTAAATACTGTGTGTTTTCCTGTTAACATTTGAAGACACTACTTACTATGTTTCATAACTTGCCCCTTCAATTTCCTTTGTGAATCTTCTCAATATAGTTAGGCCAAAATTGGTTGAAGTAAGTGTTCAGTGATTATTTGGCTTATTCAACCAAGTAATAAGTTCTATTAGTGTTTTCCTCTCGTGAAATTTAAAATTTTCTCTGGGCCAGAGAAAAGCCAGCTCACAGATAGAGAGCTTTTTTTTAGCATGTATGTATGAGGCTCTGGGTTCCATCCTCAAAATAAACAAACAAAATCTCTGAAATTAGTGATTCTCCATTTTAAAGTTTGTTTAGTTTTGTCTGTGAACACTGAGTATCCCCTCCTCCTCAAGGTATCTATGAAGTATCTATGAAGTAGTAAACAAACAAAAAAAAACCCAGAAAGATGCCTTATCTTGGAGGTAATGTGCTGAAGGTGTTATCAGTTGTGTTTCATGCTAGAAATGATACACATAAGGTGATGACAGAGAACTGCGCACTGGGTTTCACAGTGTGCAAGTCATTGGTGACCCCCAGGGTGCTGGGACAAATGTCTGATTGAAAGCTTTCCAAAGAGAATGGAAGAAAGAAAATCACTGAACATAACAGACAACTTTGTTTTCTAATGAGTTTCTTCTCTATACAGGGCAGAGAAATCTAGAGAAAGATGTGGGTGGAAGAAAGGATGTGGGACAGTCAGTCTCCAGGATGGCTCTCAAAGTTCCGACCTCCCGGTGCTCCCACTGGCACCTCTGCTACTTCAGGTGATGTACATGACCGACAGGGCAGAAGGAATGCGGCATTATTTCTAAGGTAAGGTTATTAAAGACTGTGGCTTCCCTTTGGGATTCTCCCTTACTTGCTCTGTCTCTTGTTTTTCTCGCTCTGTCAGAAGCGGACCCCCATACTATCAGGAACCCAGCAGCGACACTCGCATGATGAGGAACTGAAGTGCCAGGCAACGGCAGTAAGAAATTGGCCTGCGGGTACTAGGTGGGTGAGAGAGTTGGAAGCAGATCCTTCAGCTCCTGTTGAATCACAAGCCCTAGTTGGCGGCCTGCCTGTAATTTCATGAGACAACCTGAGTCAGAACTACCAGATAAACTGCTCTTCATTTCCTGGACCTCATAAACTGTGTGAGAGGGGGATAATTTATTATGCAGTAATATAGCTAATACAGGATTAAGTTTTTATATAGGAGAAAGAATAATCTATCTATGGGTTGATGGGGGCAATTTAGTAGTGAAGGAAAAGCTGATGACATAAGAGAGGAACATTTTCAGAGGGGTTTGTCTCTGAGTAGGTGAGATGAGGTGAGATTTGGCGCATAAGTGAAGTCCAGGCAATTCATTCATCTTAACGAGGAGGAAGGTGTGGGTTGATGGTTATGAACAGTGAGGGGCGTGGCTAGTGCCTGAGAAGACTTACCTACCAGTGCAGCCTGTGCTGTCTGCAGGCTGGAGGAGAGGTCTGAATCCTCGTTCTCTACCCCATTGAAACACTGACCACATTATTAACCTCTTCATTAATTACCCCACAGGAAACTCTCCAACATTTGTCATATCTGTCTATTCACAGAATCCAAAGAATATTAGAGAATGTCTAGTCCAGGATTTAAAAAAAAATCTCTGTGTACTTTTATGCCAAAAAATTATCATTAAAGTACATAGAATATAATTCTTTAGACTGCAAAGAAAAATGATTAGATTAGAATACATTTATTAAGATATTGACAAAAATACATTTGTGATATAGTAGTATATATCATTCTTCTTTAGTGTGTTAAAAAAACAAGATAGAATTCTAAGTTCTAGACCTTGACAGTAGTAGTGATGAGAATAAATGACCTAAGATATTAGAAAATCCTTTGTGTGACACAAAAAGCATTTCTAATTTCTGCTGGTGATAATGTCACAGATACTGCTAACACTTGACCCTACAGAAAACACTGGATTTCATTTGGATGTCAGTGAGAATGAAGATTTTTTTCATTTCTTGTGCAAATTTCATTAGTCCCCTGAATTTTGGGGTTATGGGTCACAAGTTGAGAATTGCTTTCCTGGTACAAGTTCCTCATCAGAAAAAGGCCAAGGAAACTGCACCCCTGAGCTGCAACACAGACTGTCCAGGGTCGCACAAGTATCCTGTGTTGTGTGGGACCAGGAACCTGAGTCTTGCATCTTCTGGTTCAATGACTTTGCATTATTTTTCTTACAAATGTGCCAAGTGAAATGACTTAAAGATTATGTGAACAGCCGCAGCTTTTCCTTTGCTTTGAAGCAGTTTCTCCATATTTTAGAAAAGGGTGTTAACAGACCACGAACAAGGGACTGGGGGTACTTAGTGCTCCTGAGCGGATGAGTTTCTTCCTTTCCCTTCTCAGCTCGCAATGCCTCAGAATCCTCCCGAGGACTCTTGCTGAGGCTCCTCACTTCTGTGCTGCACTGTGGACTCTGTGTCCTTTGCTGTGTGCTGTCTCGGAGTCTCTCTCCCTCCCCTTGGTTTCTAGCTCTCTCCCAGCAGATGTAGGTGTCTTTATGAAGGAGAGAGACCTGGAGAATCCTTGGACGTGGTGACCCAGTGAGGCCCTGTGGAGATGCAGTGAGCTCAGACTCCGAGCCATCTGGAGCCCCAGGAAGCCTGGCAGGGGCTCATTCAATGCAAAATGAGGATGTGCTCACATTCAGCCACCGTCCAGAGTGCCTTCCATCCTCTCTAGAAATTATAAATCCCTGTAGGCGGCATTGAAATACTTCTGGGGCTCCAGCTGAGTCCTTTTCATTAAGGTTTTGTATTTTCCTCCTTGGTTTCTGCCACAATATTTTTTAAGGACATACCAGGGAAGAGAAAAGGGCATATGCACATATTCATGCTCCTCTTTTATGTAGTGAGGGTTCCTACCAGATGTCTTTTTGGCTATCATTGGCGTAGTAACCAGGTAAGGGACAGACCATGGGGTATGTCGTACAGTAGGCTTTGTCTACGTATTGGAAACAAATCACTTAGATAAAACTCTCTCCTTTAACTGGTAGTAAAGCTTTTCCTTACAACTGGTTCACCCTGCCCCATGCTGTTATTGAGTGGGGACTATGTGTGTAGGTAGAGAGCACCAGGATATTTGCCCCCAGTCCCTAATGTCATTGTACACTGAAAACACTCAGAGAAAACCCCTCAGAGCTGAAAACTCATGAAATACTTGGTAAATAAGAGTTGCAGCAAGTAGATTAATTCCTACAAAGATGTATCCATTTGAGTCTAATTAAGTAATACACTTTAAAATAGGAACATAATTTTATTTTGTATCATCCAGGTGGACCCTATGTCATTACAGGGACTTTTAACAGGAGGAGAAGAAGGTATAAATTTTGACTAGGGGTGGTCGCTCAATCTGGAATCCCAGCACTCAGGAGGCTGAGGCAGGAGAATCCATGAGTTTGAGATCAACCTGGGCTACATAGTGAGTTCAAGGTGAGCTACATGGTGAGAACCTGTCTCAAAAAACAAAATAAAAAGTTTGTAGGAGAGATGTGAGGAGAAAATAAGAGGCAGGTGAGACTCAAGAGGAGATCCATCTGGCTTTGGAAGTGAAGGAAGGAGGAGGTCAGAGGCCAAGGTCTGGGGGGTGGTGCACAGCCTCTAAGAACTGACAGAGGTTCTCAGTGACAGTAAGGAAAGGGGATCTTGGTCTTCCTTTAGCAGGGAAAGCAAATCTCCTAATAAACAAATTGAACAAGGAGCTGTATTTTGCCTTAGTCTCCAGAAAGGAATGAGGTTCTGTTAACTTGGATTTGTCTCAATGAGACCCATGTCAGGCTTCTGGCTTCCAGAGCTATAAGGCAATGAATGTGCATTTTCTTAAAGAAGCTTGGTTTGTGGTGATTTGTTATGAGAGCAAGAGAAATCTAATACAATAAATAAGAACAGGCAAAGCAGAATGTGATTGTATTCTAAGTGAGAAGTATGGAGACATCAGTATGTTCTGTTTAATGCCACAGGAAGGGTAATTTCATTAATTTGGTTCTCTCTGTCTCTCTCTCTCAGTTCCAACCTGTTAGTGAGAAGCTTTAGGAGAGTAGTGGCAGGTTGAAGTAAGATTTCCAAAATTTCATCCCTCCTTATCTCCATGCACTTTACTGTACAATTCTATGATTCCTCTCACTGAGGGTATATTTCTCTACACTTGAATCTGCACTTGACCATGGACTTTAACTTCCAGAAACAATTTTCTTCTTGCTATTAGATATCACTTTTACTTTGAGGAGACATTCTTCTTCAAAGTCATGTCTTTGTTACACAGCTAATCTAGCTGGTAGATAATCCTTGCCCTTGTCTGGGAGTAGCTCAAGTTGAATTTGTGACTTGGTTTTGACTAAGGTCATGTAATTTCTCCTTAAGGTTTCTGGGAAAGTTTGTCTTAATCATTCAAAGCATAGTTATTCCTTCACATGGCATGTTGCACATATGCATCCATATTAAAACTTGGGGAGGGCCGGAGGGTTAGCTCAGTGGTTCTGGCGCCTGCTGTGCAAGTGCAAGGACCTGAGTTCAATCCCCGGTAATGCTGGGCATGGAGACACGCCCACCAACAATCAACACCGCATACCACAATGCCGGACGTGGTGGCTCAAGCCTGTAATCCCAGCACTCGGGAGGCAGAGACAAGAGGATTGCTGAGTTCACGGTGGCTTGCCTGGGCACCATAGTGAGCTCAGGGCCAGCCTGAACTACAACGCGAGACCCTGTCTCAAAAAGCAAAAAAACAAAAAAACAAAAACAAAATCAAAAAAACTTGGGGAATCAATGGGAAGACAACATTGATCACTGCAGGAGCTAAGGTGCAATTGGAAAGCTGGATTTTCTTTGATGTTGTTCAGAATCACTGAATTATGTTCTAGGAATAGGTCCACTTTTGTTGTAGTAATGTAACATAATACATTTTATTTTATTTTTTTGAGACAGGGTCTCGCTTTGTAGGTCAGGCTGGCCCCGAGCTCACTATGTGGCCCAGGCAAGCCTCGAACTCAGCAATCCTCCTGTCTCTGTTTCCCGAGTGCTGGGATTACAGGTGTGAGCCACCACGCCCGACAATACATTTTATTTTCTAAGTCATTCTGAATCGGTGCTTTTGTTGTTTGGAGCAGAAATATTTCTCAAATCCAAAATATCACTTTTTTGGTTAAAATTTCTCTGATTTTCCTAGGCTGATAGTAATAAAAAAACATCTTTGGCATGGCCTGGAAATCCCTACCCCCTCTGGTTCTTACTGCTCCCCAGTTTCCTCTCACATGTCTTGTTCTCTAACATCCTTCCCACCTTCTAGAATGTTCCTGATTCCTCTTGCTTAAAGACTGTGGCAGGTGCTGTGCATCTGTTAGAGAATGCTATTCCTCCCACTTTACTTGGTTAACACTTGCTTCCTTCTCACCCCCGCTTTTTATCTGAAATATCATTTCCTTAGGCAAGGATTTCTTGGCACCCTAAAATAGATGATGTTCTCTGATCATAAGTAGTTGATGGAATTATCAGCTCCAATTCTTCGCATTTCCTGTTTCCTGGCTTATTGCCATATGGCTTTGCTGTTATTCCTCCTACAGGTGAAGTATGCTTCTCAACTCCTTCACTTTGGGTTTGGTTTTGAGTATGTGCCTTGTTTTTGACCAATGGAAGTGAGAGTTTGCTGGTTCCAAACTTAAACTCCAAGAAGCCTAAGGTATTTCTGTTTCTGCTATCTCCATGACAACATGCCCTGACTGGCCCACAGGTCCAAAGCAGTTAAAATGGATGAGAAATAGAGCTGGCTGGATCCAGCTTGCCTAAGCATGATGCTGAACGGAGCCCAGCCAAGACCAGGTGAAACCCCGCTGGCCTGCAGATGTGTGAGCGAAATGCATGCTTATCGTTGCTTGCTACTGGGACTGTGAGCTTGTTGCATGGCATGAACTACTATTCAGTAGCATCCTGTGAATCCAGTTTTTTGTACTATTACAAAATAATCAAATATAAAATGGAGAGATCTGCTGAAAATTTGTCCACAATCCCCTCTATGAAATTAAAATATTGGTGTTTTTATTTAGACGATAAGATAAAAATTTTAATGCAAGCATCTTATGCATTATGAAGATAGTGGAGTCCTGCCAGGAGGTTTTTAATGTTTGTATTGATGAATCTGCTGTTACCAGGCCAAATAAAAAGTCAGGAGGACTTAATTTTTAAGCAATCCTTCGCAGGAAGAAGAGCTGATGACTATTCTGGTGCATGATGTGATGGTAATTTGCTCAACAACTGAACAAAGAGGTAGAAGAATCTGATTGCAAAGCAAGGCTATGCTGAATTTTAGAAGCTCTTGTGGCATCTTCATTATTATCATAGTGGGAGCAATAATTTCATTCCACCAAACAACTGAAGTTTATAGCTTTTTGTTTACAGAGTTTATAACTTAATCCTGGAAGTCCAAGATAATTCTTTTGATTTTAAAGTGGGATCATACTATTTTTTCTCTCAAGCTGGGGGCCCAGGTTTGGACTCCTTAGGTCAGTGAATTTTACCACATTGACTGATAGATAAATTAATCTTCGAATCTGAAAATAGAAATAAAATCAGCCTAATCTACAAGTGTATATTCAGGGCTGAGAAATGTTAGTCGTGGCTTGGGAGTCTCAGCTAAGAGCACCCACCACTGAGCTACAACTGGTAAGTGAAGCTGCTTGTACAGATTTGAGCATTAGTCCTGGGTAGATGGTGGTGCTCCAGACTTGGCAGAAGAAACCAACATGATCCACCAGATAGCAGGCTGAGTGCTCTTATCCTCCCAGTGTTCTCTGACTGCACCATGTTGGACTAGGCAAGCTCAGGATTTCTAGAGGCAGCTGTACTAAGATGAAGTTCCAATAGCGTGATACTGGTCTTCCTACCAGCCTGGGAGAATTGGTTCAAATGTAATTTGAGAAAGAAAGGAAAATACTTCTAATCTGAGTGTGTGGAGCATTTCACACCTATCAACCATGTAGCCATTGTAACATGATTTGTAGTATAATTCAAGGGGCAGCTCACCTTCTCCTCTGGCCAGAAGTTGTTTCTGATCCTTCAAGAATGTTCTGCAGAGGTCTATAAAAGAGATTTGGCAAATATAGCACTCGGAAATGTAAATACTCTGAAAGGAGTGGTTTCTCTAAGGTGACAGTATCAGTAAGACACATTAGACTGAAGGATGATCATTACAATATATATATATATACATATATATGTATATATACATATATGTATATTTATATATATACATATATACATATGTATTTCCACATTTTTCTTATCCATTGTCTATTGATGGACATTTCCAATAAACATGGGAAACTGTTATTGTTCATTACACTTACTTCAATTGTTTTGGATACCTAGCCAGTAGTAATATTTCTAGACTACATGATACTTTTGGTTTTAAATTTTTTCTTTTTCTTTCTTTTTTTTTTTTTTAGTACCAGGGATCGAACTCAGGCCTTTGTGCTTCCAAGGTAGCCATGGTACCACTTGAGCTAAAGGACTCACTCATGGTAGGCAAGTGCTCACCCTTTAACTACACCCCCAGCCCACTGGCCTGCTTTCTACCAGAAGGATCTTAGGGATTTGAAAGTCACCTTTCATTTGTCTCCATTTGTTTTAACCTAAAATGGCTGTTTCTGGAGAGTAACTTTCTCAAGAACTTTGGACCCTCTCAGATGTGATAAGGGCTCGTTCCAGAAAACATCTGTGAATTCGGCTCAGTCAGAGTGGAATGTCTGTGCTTTCAGTTACTGCTGAGGTGGATGAAGAGCAATGTTTGAACTTTCCTAGAGTCCATTTTGTTTGAGAAGATCTGTAGATAATACCTTACTCTCATGAAAGAATTTGTGTGATTGAGTACAATGGATTACAATGATTTTTTAAAAAATAAAACTCAGTCTTTTAAACTAACAATGTGTAAATGTGATCTGAGGCTTTCTTATAAATACACATTCTGACCTTACTTCATACTTTCAAATGTAATTTTTGACTTTTGGCTTTTGTTATGTGGGGGATTGATAAGTATAATGTCCATCCTGCTTCCTTTTTGTATAGTGGCTCATTCCTCAATCTCTCTTCCGCTTGCATTTTATGTTAAGCATAATGAAACAAAGTGGTACTTTCATTCTTTGGTCAAGAATCTCTTGAGCTATATACCTTAGTTTATCACAAGTTATATTTTCAGGTGACCTTAGGATACAGTTTTGATGAGTATTTTGCCATTATTTCACACAGAGCTTCTCTTCCCCATTTCCAAAAATACATTACACACATCCTTTCAGTGGTTACTATCAGGTTCTGTTAACTGCCACTTCATGGTGTTTATAGTTTCTCTACAGCATATTTATACTCTTTCTTGGAAAATGAATCTATCTTTTATACACTGGTCTATGCAAGCCTGCTATAGAATGAGATCATGTGGAAGAAAGATGAGTTTAACCAAAGTATTCTATTCAGCCGTTCAAAACTCGTCAGTTGACTGTGGATGAATCCTCATGCACTCGTAGGTGGGGCTTTTGTGAATGGCTAGATCTCGGGTATGTGATACTGGATTAGCCCACTGATTGGTTTAGCATGTTTCTGGGTCTGAATGATGGATTTACTGAAGAGAAAAGATCCACCTCAAGGATGATACCAACCAATAGGTTTTTAGACTGGATATGATAAAAAGGGGAAGGAGGAAGTCTTGCTGCTTCCTGCCTCCTAGTCAGCCAACTATGGTCTGAAACCTCTACAGATTGTGAGCTAAACAAACCTTTCATCCTTTAACTGGTGGATGTCAGGCATTTTGTCCCAGCAAAGAGCAAGTAACTAAGACCATGAACAGACTACTAAGATCAGCCAAGCCAGTATAGGTTAGAAGTACAGGTTAGGTGGTCAATAAACTTGGGGGTAAAATAAATGCTTATTGCTGTATACCACTGACATTTAGTAATTGCTTGATATGCAATGTTACTGTGAAGTACATACCTGATTCACAGATAATTTATGTTTACTGTCTACTGACCTGCTTTTGAAGGGGAGAACTGATGTTTCAGTCATAATGAAAGTCTGGGTTTTTTTCTGTATCTCTCTATATCTGTTTCTCTTCTCCTTTCCTCTCTCTCTATGTATCCCCTTGCTCTCGTTTAGCTTAGGCTACTGGTAGAGTCATCAAGCCTATGAAATATATGACTGTTCTTTATAATTGCAGAAGTACTCACCCATTCTCTAAGTGGTCTCACTGAAAATCTACCTTTTAGAGTTGTATTAGGAGAGTGGCACCCACATCTTTTCCATTTAGGGAGAAACTTACGTCAGTACTCACAGGAAACTCTTCTCTCAGCCCTTCTGCTTTTCAACTAGTCAGTGCCTTTTTACTTGTGCCCTTTAACAAAAGTTCTTGGCAGAATCTTTTAATGAAAAACTCTAATATTGACCTGACAGCCCACTTTGGAATGCATGTTATAATACTTGAAGCTTTCATTTTAATACTTGCTTACACTTAACTTGATTAACAGTGGTCTCTTTTACTCGACTGTAGTTCCATGAGGCAAGATCTCCTCTGGGCCAAGCCTCCAGTATCAGCACCAAGGACAGTGCCAGGGATGCACCTTGACCCCCAATACTTGCTTGAGGAATCAGTGTGAATGAAAGGCCTACGTATTAGGTAATGAATATGAGTTTGTAAATGGTTTATATTTTTCTTTTATAGAGTAAGGAGGTGGTCATTCTTCAAAAAAGCTTTTAAGAAGTGCCACATTAAACATCCCTTGTCAGAAATGCTTAGCAAAGTAGGATCTTTTTGGTTTTCACACTCAAGGCACTGTTGCCTGGGAATGAAGTGAGTTTCACATAAGCAAGAAATCAGCTCTGATAAGGTTCCCCTTAAATTCTTCAACCTTAAAATCAAAGTGCAAAACCAGAATATAGTACCTTAATATTACCAACATCTGTACTTTATTCTCCTCACTGTGTATATGAAGTGTCAACTCTGGCTCCTCTCTGACCAGAGCATCTTTCATGAGATTACACAGAGGAGCAGCAATGAAACTCTTTGTGTTCTAATTTTAAGGAAGCCCAATTAAAATGTCTGACTCACCCAGGCTGTTCATGGGGAACATTCACACGTTCATAAATTATGAAATGGTCTGTAAAGACTCTGAACACTCCCTTGCAGCTGTTTTAGACCTTTCTAGATAAGAAATGAATCCAGATTCTTCATCTTTTCAATTATTAGCATTACTCATTATTATTCAAATGACATAGCATGATTCATGTCTGGAGATCAAGAGAGCAGGAAGAGGATTTGAAGGGCAAAATGTGAAAATGAGAGCAAAGAATCGAAGGGAGAAAGTCAGACACCAAGAGCTGAGTAAGAAGCACTAAGTTCTTTGGATTTCTAACACTGTTTTGGTAAATCAGGAGCCTAAATAATTTAGTAAGCACTAACTTTTGAAGCTCTAGTGTCAGAGTCTAAAGCCCAAAGTATATTATTGTACAGAGGATATTTAAGATGCAAACAACTATAAATGGGCAAAAGCAGAATGGGGTGATTCTAGATAAATGGGAATCATTTTCAGTAGTGCAATTCTGCCTTAAATGATCATAAAAGGTTAATTGTTTTTTTCTATGTGATCATTCAGATAATTATTGAGGAAATATTTGCTTTCCTTCTGTCTCTAACAATGTACAAAGTATACCTCCCTACCTGTATTGATGTGTTGGAACAAGTTGGATAACTTGCTTGGGCTGATGAGATTTTTTTGACAGGGTTTTGCTATGTAATTCAGGCTGGTCTTCAACTCATTCTGTAGCTAGGCTGGCCACAAACCCATGGCAATCTTCCTGCCTCAGCCTCCTGAGTGCTGGAATTACAGGTGTGGACTAACACACCTGGTTCGGGCTAAGGGGATGTTAGTGCATGTGATGCAAGCAGAGGTTGGACCGTGCCTGTGGACTTGGTCCTGCCCTCTTGCTGTCTGGGACAGCCTTGGAGTGAGTCTGCCCTGGCTCATTTCCTGGGCCAAGCAAGGTGAGAACACGCAGCTGACCTAGACCCTAAGACAGCTTGAGGTTGGATGCAGTCAGGCTCAGCGGAGATTAGCTGAGCTGTGTATGAGAATAAACAGCTGCCATTTTAAGCTACCAAGCTCGAGAGTGATATTTAATAAAAGAGACTTTGACTGAATTTTATCCTCTGTTCTAGGAAAGTGCTTATAAATCTTGGAATTTCCTCAATGATTAAAGTGTTCTTGTGATTTGTAGTGAAGCCATTTAGATCAAACATTAATTTATGCTAATGAGATGACTCAGGGTTGGGGCTGGCTATGCCAGAAAGACCAACCATGGAATTAGAAAGTTGAGGCTTTGACAGTCCTAGGAGGGGATGGGAGCTGGAGATTGTGCTCAGTTATGTGTCCAGTGGTTTATTCAGTTATACCTTCACAAAGAAATTCCAACCTAAACCCTGGATACTATGAAACTGATGAGCCTCCCTATCTAGTGACACACATCTGTGAGCTGGAGGGTGACTCAGCCTAGAGAAACAGAAGCTTCACGTCCAGGCCCTTCCTGACCTTGCCGTTTTGGCAGTCATAAATGTAGAGTTTTCCCAAGTGCTCTGAGTCGCTGTTATCAGTTACTGAACCTGAGAGGATGGGAGGGGTCTCTGACTTTGTAGCCAGTTGATCAGAAGTGTTGGTGGTTTGGAGCTTGTGGATGATGTCTGAAGTGACAGTAGTGTGCCCTTAATTTGTGAAATTCGGCCTAACTCTGGGTGCTTAGCATACAAATTGTTATATAAAATTTGTTATCAATATCTGACCAGTAGATCATGAAATGATGATCAAACAAAAAACATATATGAATATTTTTTTTTCAATGCTGGGACTCAACTTCAGGGCTTTGTGCATACTAGGCAAGGATTCTACCACCGAACTACACCTTGCCCTCTCTATATAAAAAGTCTACAAATTATAAGTGCAATGACAATTTAGTGTATCATCATAACTAAATTTGTCTTCCTCATAAGACAGAGTCTAGTGGTGCTCTAAGGTTCAGTTCATCTGATGCCTTCTTCACACTACTTGTATCCTTCATTGTTGAGCTTCTGGGGCTCTTTCTTTCCTTTCCTTTTTTTTTTGGTGGTACTGGAGATTGCATTAGGCCTCTTGTGCTTCCAGTGTAGGTGTGGTACCACTTGAGCTAAATCCCTGGTCCTTCTGAGATCCTAGTTACTTCTTGGTGATGGTTATGTTCATAGTTCGGCCGTTCTTGTGTTGTGAAGCTGTGAGCTTCTTGAAGTCAAGAGCTGTAGCTGACACCCCCACATATTTTCTGGCACACCTAGGGACAGTTCCTGCACAAGTTTCATGGTCTGACTTGCACAAGTCTGAACATGACCTGATTCCTCACTCTTTTGACTTGGTTAAAACCCATTCCTTCATTCACTGACAAGATATTCTTCAATCAAATAGATAGTTGTACTCACTATACACCCAAAACTATGTTGGAGAGTATCAAGAGGTATGTGGGTGGGTGGTTTTTATTTTTTCTTTCCATAAGACAGTGCAGAAAATGTTTGCTGGGTATTTAGCATTTGAGCAAAGATCCTCCAAAGTGAGGGAGCCATGTGTCTATCTGAGAGGAGATGGACCCAGACCCGGGAAATAGCTAAGCGAAGGCTCGGAGGTATGAGGGTGCTTGCAGGATGTGGGCACTGGCAAGATTGGTGAGAGTGGGACAAAATGAGCCAGGGAAGCCATGTTGGAACTGAGGTCAGAGTATTGGAGGGCAGAGCATGAAGAAGCAATTTGGGTCAAGAACATTAGCTTTGATTTTTTTTTTTTTTTTTTTTTTTTTTTTTTTTTTTTTTTTTTTTTTTTTTTTTTTTTTTTTTTTTTTTTTTTTTTTTGCTTTTTGAGACAGGGTCTCTCTTTGTAGTTCAGGCTGGCCCTGAGCTCACTATGGTGTCCAGGCAAGCCGCCGTGAACTCAGCAATCCTCCTGTCCCTGCCTCCCGAGTGCTGGGATGACAGGCGTGAGCCACCACGTCCGGCATTGTGGTATGTGGCGTTGATTGTTGGTGAGCATGAGTCTCCATGCACAGCATTGTATGTGGTTTCCGGGGATCAAACTCAGGTCCTTGCGCTTGCGAGGCAGGTGCTGGAACCACTGAGCTAACCCTCCGGCCCTAGCTTTGATTTTTTTGTTGTTGTTATTTTTGAGACATGGTTTTACTCTGTAGTTCAGGCTGGCTCTGAACTCACTATGAATCCCAGACTAGCTTTGAACTCACAGCAGTCCTCCTGCCTCTGCTTCCCAAGTGCTGGGATTACAGGTGTGAGCCACCACGCCTGGCTAGTTTTGATATTTTAAAAGCTTTCTTTCTTTCTGTTTCTTTATTATGATGTTGTAACTCAACCCTAGAGTCTCGCTCATGCTAGGCAAGTGCTCTACCACCAAGTTATATTCTCAGCCTGGTTTGGACATATTTATTTATTAGGTTTTTTTTTTTTTTTTGAGACAGGGTCTCACTATGTAGCTAGTTCAGGCTGGCCCTGAGCTCACTATTTAACCCAGACAAGCCTTGAACTCAGCAATCCTCCTGCCTCTGCCTCCTGAGTGCTGGGATTACAGGGATGAGCCACCATGCCCAGGATTGAGGTATATGGTACAAGGATCAAACCAGGGACCTTGCACTTGCCAGGCAGATACCGGAGCCATTGAACTAAATTCCTGGCCCAAGTCTGGATTTTTTTTAAATTGAATTCTTTATTGGTACAATTTATATACATCTCACAATCACATATAACATTGGGGAATTTGTACCAGTATATGACACAAGTTAATTTTCATTTTTACCCATATGCCTACACACCCACACCTCCCCATCACCTTTATACATACTCTTTTATTTTCTTTCTGTATCATATTTATTGCTTACCCTCATTACATTCCCACACCAAATTTCCTATGGAAATTTTCCACTCTATAAAAGCTGTCATACTTTCTAGAGCTCATTTGCATCTACAGGTGTTCAGGTCAAAGAGAAGATCCAGAATTTGCCTATCTGTGATCTATTGATTTCACTTATTAGTATATCCTCCAGGTGTCTCCATTTGCACCTAAATGGATCTATCTTGTCATTCTTTATGGCAGAGTAATACTCCATTTTATAAAAAAAAACCCACATCTTCTTTATCCACTCTCCAGTTGATGGACATTTGGGTTGTTTCCAAGATTGAGCTATCACAAACTGAGCTGCTATGAACAAGGGTATACACCTGTTTTTCCAATGTGAGTTTTTAAATTCTTTTGGGTATATTCCTAGCAGGGGGATAGCAGGGTCAAGTGGGACCCCTAGTCCTAGTTTTCTGAGAAATCTCCACAATGGTTGCCCAAGTCTGCAATCCCACCAACAGTGGAGAAGGGTTCCTTTCTCCCCATAGCCATGGCAACATTTATCATGGTTGATTTTGTGATCGCGGCCATTCTTTGTGGAGTGGAATGAAATCTCAGTGTTGTTTTCATTTGTATCTCTCGAATGACCAGCGATCTTGAACATTTCTTCACATGCCTCTTGGCTGCTTTGACTTCTGCCTCTGAGAAGTGTCTGTTCATTTCAGATGCCCATTTTGGAATTGGGTCTTTAAACTTGGGGAGGCTGATCTGTTTGAATTCTTTATATATTGTCGATAATAGCCCTTTCTGATAAACAGCTAGTAAAGACTTTTTCCCATGTTGTTGGTTGTCTTTTAGCAGTGCCAGCGACTTCTTTTGCTGTGCAGAAGCTTTTCAGTAGGATGAGATCTCATTTGTTGATTCTTTCTGCTAGTTCTTGTGCTATAGAGGTTTTATTCATGAAGTCTCTGCCTAAGCCAATGTCTCCAAGAGTTTTACCTAGCCTGTTTTCCAGCAGGCTTATTATTTCTGTTTTAATGTTTAAGTCTCGTATCCATTGTGAGTTTAGTTTTGTGCATGGTGAACGAGATAGGTCTAGCTTTAGCTTTTGGCAGGCTAAAGCCCAGTTTTTCCAGCAACATTTGTTAAAGAGGCTGTCTTTCTTCCATTGGGGATGTTTGGCTCCTTTGTCAAAGCTAAGGTGGCTTAGTGTATCCGGAGTTGTTTCTGGGTCTTCTAATCTATTCCACTGGTCCTCGGGTCTGTTACTTTGCCAGTACCATGCAGTTTTTAACACAGAAGCTTTATAGTAGAGTTTTTTTTTTCTTTTTTGAAACAGGGTCTCGCTTTTGTAGTTCAGGCTGCCTCTGAGCCCACTATGTAGTCCAGCCAAGCCTCAAACTCAGCAATGTGCCTGTCTCTGCCTCCCAAGTGCTGGGATTACAGGCGTGAGCCACCACGCCTGGCTATAGTAGAGTTTTAAATTGGGGATTGTAATACCCCCTGCCATGTCGGGGTTGCTTAAAATTGCTTTTGCTATTCTAGGTTTCTTGTGTTTACAGATGAATTTTTGTATTATTTTCTCTAGCTCTGTGAAGTATAGCATTGGAATTTCAATTGGAATTGCATTGAATCTGTATAGTAGTTGTGGGAGTATAGCCATTTTGACAATGTTGGTTCTCCCTACCCAGGATCAAGGGATATCTTTCCACTTTCTGGTTTCCTTTTCTATCTCAGTTTTCAGAGTCCTATAGTTTTCAGAGTAGAGGTCTTTCACTTCCTTTGTTAGGTTGATGCCTAGATATTTCACTTTTCTGGGTGCTACTGTGAAAGGGATTGCCTCCACAATTTCTCTTTCAGTGAGTCTGTTTGTGTAGACAAAGCCTATTGATTTTTGAGTATTGATCTTGTATCCAGCAACACTACCAAATTTGGTAATTAAGTCTAGCAGTCTTTTGGTTGAGTTTTTAGGATCCTCTAGATAGAGTATTATATCATCAGCAAATAATGACAGTTTAACTTCTTCCTTTCCTATCTTTATTCCTTTTATATCTTTGTCCTGCCTGATTGCTATGGCTAATGTTTCCAGTACTGTATTGAACAAGAGTGGTGACAGCGGGCATCCTTGTCTCATTCCTGACCTTAGTGTAAAAGGTTTCAGTTATTGCCCATTGAGTATGATGCTGGCTGTTGGTTTCTCATAAATAGTTTGTATTAAATTGAGATAAAGTCCATCGATTCCAATTCTCTGTAGGGTTTTGATCATAAATGGGTACTGGATTTTGTCAAATGCATTTTCTGCATCTATTGAGATAATCATATGGTTTTTGTCCTTGAGTCTGTTAATATAGTGTATTACATTGATGGATTTACATATGTTGAGCCAGCCTTGAATCCCTGGGATAAATCCGACTTGATCAGGATGTATGATTCTCTTGATAACTCTCTGTATTCTGTTTGCCAGTATTTTATTGAGAATTTTTGCATCAATGTTCATTAGAGAGATTGGCCGGTAGTTTTCTTTTTTGGTGGGATGTTTCTCTGCCTTTGGAATCAAGGTGATGGTTGCTTCAAGGAATGATTTTGGGAGTACTGCTTCCCTTTCAATTTCATTAAAGAGATTGAGAAGTACTGGCATTAACTCTTCTTTAAGTTTTGTAGAATTCAGCAGTGAAGCTGTCAGGACCAGGGCTTTTCTTTGTTGGTAGGTTTTTTTTTAATTACAGTTTCAATTTCCCAGATTGATGTCAGGTTGTTTAACATTTTTATATCCTCTTCATTCAACTTTGGAAGTTCATATGTGTCTAGGAATCTATCTATTTCTTCTAGATTTTCCATCTTCTTGGAGTATAGATTTTCAAAGTACGTGTTTATGATCCTTTGGACTTCCTCTGGATCTGTTCTGATTTCCCCATTTTCATTCTTGATAGCATGGATTTGAGCCTTTTATTTCTTTTGTTTGATAAGATTGGCTAAGGGTCTGTCAAGTTTATTTATCCTTTCAAAGAACCAACTCTTTGATTCATTGATTCTTTGTATTGTTCTCTTTGTCTCCACTGCATTAATTTCTGCTCTGATCCTTATAATTTCCTCTCTAGTATGTGCTTAGGGTTTGTTTTGCTCTTCTTTTTCTTATTGTCTGAGGTTCATCATTACATTGTTTATTTCAGTTTACTCTATTTTCTGAGTGTAGGCATTCACTGCTATGAATTTTCCTCACAGAACTGCTTTCATTTTGTCCTATAAATTCCTCTGTGTTGTGCTGGGGTTGTCATTTAGTTGTAGAAATTGTTGAATTTCTTCTTTAATTTCTTTTGTCACCCATTGGTTGGTTAACAGGGTGTTGTTCAATTTCCATGTGTTTGTGAAGATCTTGGAATCTCTTCTGTTATTCAGCTCCAGTTTCAAGGCACTATGGTCTGATAGTATGCAGGGGATAACTTTGATCCCTTTGCATTTACTTAAGCTTGTTCTATGGACTAGAATGCCATCTATTTTGGAGAATGATCCATGAGCAGCTGAGAAGAAGGTATATTCTCGCTTTGAAGGGTGAAAATTCTGCAGACATCTAATAAGTCCATTTGCTCAAAAGTTTGATTTAGCTCAAGTATTTCCTTATTAATTCTTTGTCCAGTTGATCTGTCAATTTGTGACAGTGGAGTATTAAAATCCCCTACTACTATTGTATTCATGGATAACTGGCTTTTCATGTCCAGTAATGTTTGTTTTATATAGTTGGGTGCATTAGAGTTCAGTGCATAGATATTTATGTTTGTTATTTCTTTCTCTTGGATAGTTCCTTGTACAAGAATATAGTGACCTTGTTTATCTCTTTTAATCAGTATGGATTTGAAATCTATTTTATCTGCAAACAAGATAGCCACTCCTGCTTTTTTGCAGTTTCCTGTGGCATGGAGCATTGTTTTCCAACCTTCTATATTCAGTCTATGGGTTTCCTTCTCAATTAGGTGTGTTTCCTGTATGCAGCAGATTGTAGGAACTTGCTTCTTGATCCAATCTGCTAGTCTCTGTCTTTTAATTGGCCCAGTGAGTCCATTGACATTAATGGTTATGATTGATATGGACATATTTAGAGCTGCCATGTTTCCCTGTTCTTGGTTTTTTTTCTTCTTTGCTTTCCCCCTTTTCTAATTAGTTTCTTGTTTGCCTCAGGGTATTCACTCTCCTGGGTCTCGTGGGTATGGAATTTTCGGTGTTTTTTCCCAAGATGTTCTTCAGGATATTTTGGAGTGCAGGTTTTGTATTTGTGAAGTTTTTCAGGTGTTCTTTATTATGGAAGTATCTTATTTCCCTGTCTATTCTGAAAGATAGTTTTGCAGGATACAACAGTCTAGGTTGGAGGTTGTTTACCTGCAATGCCTGAAATACTTCTCTCCATGCTGTCCTTGCATTGAGTGTTTGTGTTGAAAAGTCTGCTGTGATCCTAATGGGTTTCCCTTTGTAGGTGATTTTCTTCCTTTCTCTCACTGCTTTCAGTTTTTCATTCTTTTGTTGTACATCTGGAACCTTGATACTTATATGTCTAGGTGTAGATATTTTTATGTCATGGCATTTTGGAGTCAGATAAGCCTCATTTATCTGTATGTCTATTTCTTTTCCTGTGAAGTTTTCTGTTGTTATCTCTGAGAATAGCTTTTTAATGTCTTTTACACTGTCTTCTGCTTCCTCCTTGACTCCAGTCACTCTTATATTATTTATCTTTGAGTCATCTAGAAGCTGTTGAATTGATTTCCCATGGTCCCTTGCTCTTTTCCATAGAGTATACCTTTCCTGCTCGTTGGCTGCTATGCTGTCCTCTAGGTCTGAGATTCGGTTCTCTGCTTCATTCATCGTACTGCACAAGCTTTTGTTCTCCTTCATCACTCCCCGGAGCTCTGCTTGAAGCTGTTTAAAAGGTTCCATTACTTCTGCTATCTTGGATTCTATCATCTCACTGATCTCTTCTTTAATGATGTCTTTCACTGTGGACAATATCCCTGTTTTGATCTGAGAGATTAGTTCTGATTTCCATTTTACTAGATCTGCTTTAGTTACCATCTCCAAGAGTCCTGGTGTTTGAGTTTCAGTTTCCCTATTTCCCTTTTCTCTGAATTTCCCTGTGATCTTTGTGTCTGTTTTTTTTTGTGTGTATTTTCTCATTTCTACTCTTTCATTGTTATTAATGCTCTTCTTTGCCTGATGACAGGGCAGTGTTTGTTGCAGGTCTCTTTCTATTATCTGGGGCCCTTTGGATGTGGCACTTTCCTGAGGGGTCCCCCTTGAATGTATAATGACCCTTGAGAGTTCTCACTTCTGACACATCATGGAAGGTATTTGAGCAGAACAATCACATCATGTTTGTTACCATAATACAATAAATGCCAATATCAGTATTAAACACAGTAAATAAGATAAAAAGTTTTGTTAAATTCTATTCTGGACACTTTGAGCTTATGAGTTACCTCTATGTCTATATGCCAGAATTCAGAATTAATCAGTAATGTGTATGCAACATACAGATTGTAAATGTACCCCCCGAACCCTTTGGGGATAAGAGGTCATGGGAATTGGGAGGTAGGGAGACAGGAGGAGAATCAAATAGGGTTAGCAGATTTATGGAGATCACCTATACCCTAGAACCTCATATATGCCAGCGAGTAATAGAGGATAAAAGGGCATATGTACAACAGTACCAACTGTATGCTGTGAGCTGTTGGAGACTTTGCATACCTTCTTATAATAGTACAGAAGAAAAAATAGGGCAGCCTAAGAATCTTTTATTTCTGGGTATTGCTTCTGACAGGAAGACAGGAGAGGGTGTGGGGACGAGAGGTGAATAGAGGGATCTAGGTGTAGATGGCAAAATAGAAGCTAGATTCCCCCCCCCCTTTTTTTTTTTATCTTGCCTGGTCTCTCAGTGCAGCTCTAGGAGCGCGCCTCCTATGGAGGGAAGCAGGAGATGTCTCCAACTCCTCTAGGACCTGGGTCCTCACAACGCAGCTCCAGGGTGGGGTTGCGGGTGGCGGAGGCCCTCAACCCTCCGTGGTGGGGATGGCGCCCAGGGTCTGTACCTGACTCCTCACTGCACAGCTCCATGGTACAGTGGGCCAGTGGGCTGCCCTCAGTGTGCTGCCACCGGAAACAGATGGCGCCCGGTAGCCGAGTCTGCGCTGCTCCGGGATACAGTATGGATTTTTTTAAATGAGAGTTTTGAGGTCTGTCAGTCTCCACCTTTCACCTATCTATGGCTGACATTTCCTTGCTGCAGCCATTGTTTTGGGCAGAAGGCTCTCTCTTTTAGCCTCAGCCCCTGAAACCTCAGTCTCAAACCATTCCAGTAGGTCCCCTCTCCCTCTGTTGAGACAGGAGGCAGATAAACATTTACTCTTTAATGTCGAAGTCATCAGTTTCCAAATTTCAGCCATCAGCATCCATGGTAGATAATATTAACTTCTTCCCTTTAATCCTCCCTCTCTTTCTTCCTCCCTCCCTTCTTTCTCTCTCATTCTTCCTTTTACATTTTAAGAAGTGAAAACTCAGTGAGTTTATCCATCAAGTGTCCCGCAGATATTGGACAATGCACTCAGGTTCCACAAGTGATAAGAACCTGACTTATTTACAAAGCAGCTGGTCTGGGTTTGAGGTAGACAAAACAGCGGGTGAAGCCCCAGGGGATGGTAACTCAGGGAGGGGCTGCCACCTTGCCCTGAAGATCCAAGAGAAGAGATGTCTGTTGCATCTGTAGGGCTGACCTCACACTCTTCCATTGATCTCTGGTTGTTTGCTACAGCTTTGCACTCACTGAACCCAAACTGAAACCAGAAGGTCAAAGAGCCCATCGCTGTGATTCTTCCAACTAGTTGGCCTTGCAGAGCAAACAGGAGAGTAAGGAGGGGTGGTGGAGTGAGCAGGGCAGCAAATAAGAGGTACCTATCCCAGCCAGGTGGTGTGATTCAGCCAAAACCACACTAATGAATGCACACCTGTTCCATCTGACCCCACTTGTCTAAACCCCAGCTGACTACACATATTCTTGTATATAACATTTGTTATTTTTAAGAATATTTCTTGCATTCCTATTTGTATGATCCTACCTTACACTTCTATTACTGGAGAACTTGCATTAGAACATAAACTCCTGGAAGGCCAGGGTTGTTTCTCACGTTTTTATGCCCCTGTCATACTGAACGCAGTGACGCAAACATTTCTTGTGAGAATACAGTTGTGTACACAACCAAGATTGATGTGACACATGCCAGAAGAATAAGGAAAATGAAAATTAGTCCCCAGGCAGAATGAGCTGAGAGATGTCCTGGAGGAGAGGTCAGGGCCCCAAAGCGTGGTTGAGACTTAGAGAATTGTGAAGAAATGCATTTGAGGATAAACAAAGGCAACAAAGGAAGAGGTGGCAAATATCCTAGGAAGGGGAATGATGACCACAGAATACAGCTTCAGTGGCAAGGGTGGCCACATTGACAAGGTAGATTACTAGCTGCAATGACCAAGAAAGGGAAGGGAAAATAGGCCTGAAGTATGAAAAGGAAATTTGTCTCACCAGGGGTGTGGATCCTGGGAAATGTGAGGCTCCACAAAGCAGGGAAACCCGGCACTAAATCTTCAAATTGTTTGGTGATCTAAGAATGGCTGTACAGTGAACCAAAAATAACTTAGCAAGTAAAAACTGCAAGTTTTGAACACAAATGTGGATAGAAGACCTGGGGGGATTTGGTGAACATTAATAAGGCAGATATCACATTGGCTATTATTTGGAAAACTGAATGAGAGATTTTCACCCTGGGTTTTGGGGAGCAGTTCTTACTGATTAACCTATTTCAGGTGATCTCCTGTGGATCCCATTGACTCCAAATATGATTCCCCAACTTCATATGGTATTGAAAATATTCCTGAGGCAGGGATTGAGCTCAGCTGTTCCAGCTCCTGCCTTGCAAATGTAAGGTTACAAGTTCGATTCCTGGTACCAAAATAAGAAAATATATAAAATAAAAAATAAGTAAAGTAAGGCTCTGGTGGCCTGGGAAACTCAGAGCTCTTTTAAAAAGAAAGAAAGAAAATATTCCTAAATATGTGCATTTGTGTGTAAGAATTTGCAACCTCTAGCTTATCAACTATATCTGAGAGCTACGTAGGAATCTCAAATTAAGACCATTTTCTTTAGGAGGCAGGCGAAGTTAATAGTTATTCCTGCCTTACCAGTGAAGAAATGGACACCCAGAGTGATCAAGTGACTTGTTAGGTCACTCAGTAACCTAATCGCAGAGTCTAGGCTAGAACTGAGGTTTCTTGACTCCACATCACCTCAACATCCTTGGAATCCATCAACATTTTCTAGCCAAAACTGCCAGGAGCATGTGCCTTTGTTGGGAGCTGTGGCTTCTGGTCCAGATTCCTGAAGACAGAACTAAGGCTGAAGGAGGCTGCACTGTGGTGGCTTAATTTCTTCCTCTTCCACCTCGGTAGACTTGTCAGTCCCTGCAAACACTGAGAAACTGCCTCTTCTCTGAAATTTTCGTTGCATTGCTATGCTTGCAATCAATGCATGAATCACTACGGCCTTCTTGCCCTTGGAAAAGGAGGCACTGGAGCACATTTGTATTCTAATAGTGCCTTGCATTTATTTGCTGAGAAAGAAGTTGAGAGCCAGAACTTGGCAGAAGACAGGAGACACTTTCACTGTGCTCTCCGTGTGTCCCTCTGTCCCTGTCACCACTCACCATTCTGTTTAAAAAGCAGCCAGAGCTGTCCTGAAGCCTGTTTGTGCAGGAGAACATTTGTGTTTGGTGATCTTTTGCCCTCTACTTAGACAGCCTACCTCATTCTAGGGCTCCTGCCCTCTTCCTAAAATATGCCTCTCTTTAATCAACACGGGTGTGGATGTTAATAATGGATTATAGCCTTGTGTGTTCAATTTCATGGGAATGCTGGGCTCACAGAGATCATCATAATGAAGCTTGATAGTGGGCTGCCAGGCGATGTGACATGCAAGGAAAGATGCTTTGGCATCAAGGTGTCCCCTGGGGACCAGCATGTATGGATCCTCCCTTTTCTTCTGTGCGTAGTAAAGTTCTCACTCACCATGGCCATTTCTGGGGCTCACTCAGCCTCCATGACAGCTTTTCCTGTCTCACTGCAGAGGCTAGAAAACTAGAAATTAAAAGTTCTCCACCACCTTGGGTCTAGAGTTCCAGTGTGGTTTAGGCTACACCCGTCAGATGAATTTGTACAAATTTTTCACTTGGAACTGAATGACATGAAAAGACAGAGAGGGTGTGGAAGTGTTTTTCGCTGGTGGTGACAGTGCTCGAGGTGGCACAGTTGGGTGAGGTCACACTCATGCAGTAAGAGACCGTTGAGAGGAGCTGCCAGCCAGCGCCCTGACAGGCTGAAGTAGTTCTTCAGCAGCAACTTGATGCTCAGTCTGGAATTTTTTTCCCCTGACTTTTCTATCAAGTTTGAAAGCATGAAGTTCCCTACATTATCTCTTTTTGCTACATGAGATAAACTGGATTCTGTCACATGCACTCAGATTCTGATAAATTTAATGATGGGCCTGAAAAATGACTATAAAAAACAGGTTTTTCAGGTGTTGGGAATCTGGGTTTAACAATCTGACCTGCTGGGACCCACTTGCACATTTTAAAGCGAACACTTATTAAAGTACTTTATAAATTAATGAAAATATAAATAAAGAAAAAGGTTACAATTTCTGATGTAGTGTAAATAAAGAATCTTGTTATGCAGTGCAGGCTGAGTTTGAACTCATTCTATACCCCAGGCTGGCCTCAAACTCCTTGCAATCCTGCCTCAGCCTCCCGAGTGCTGGGATGATAGATGTGTACTACCACACCTAGCTAACAGCTATATCATTCTTTTAAACTCATCCAATGAAATCCAACTATTGTGGTCACTTGGTTTTCTCAATTACCCACTTTTTGAAGTATACAGTCTTCAACAGAAATTGAGTGTTTTCATTTTTATCCTTGAATTTGTATTTCTATCTTACAAATGCCACGAACTGTGTCTTAATAGCATGTTCTTACACACAAACACACTTACTGTTTTACCATACACTTTTCTATCAAAATATAGGCTAGAGCAGAGGCAGGAGCATTGCTGAGTTCAAGGCTTGCCTGGGCTACGTAATGAGCTCATGGCCAGCCTGAACTACAAAGTGAGACCCTGTTTCATAAATTTTAATTGTCCAGTATTTTCTGTGATCATAAAAATCCTCACATTTTATAATTTCCTCATGAATGGTATTATCAAGATTATCGGCATAGACCAATCAAAACAACATAAATGTTGGGTATAGTGGTGCACACCTGTAATCCCAGCCTTCTGGTAAAGTGAGGCAGGATGATTACACAAATTCAACCCCAACCTGTACAATAGTGACTTAATGAGACTCAGCTACAAAATAAAAACTTAGGAAAGGATTAGAATAGCCCTGGCTAAGTCCTCAGTGCCAGATGAAGCTGTTTTTTCTATTTAGATTATATCTATTCCTTTTACTATAATGAGAGTTTTGATAAATTCTATTCCAATTTATGCACATATAAAACTAACAAAAATTATTTGCACAGATAAATAGTGAAAATGGAAGAATTAATTATAACTATGTTATTCAGTTCTTTGAACTCTTCACCCAAAGAGAATAGTTATTAAAATTATTTTAGTAATTACTGTTATTAGAAAATTCTAATGGTCCTCCTTCACCTTTTAAAACAAAACAATAGAAACCTTCAAAATTGCAAAAAGAAAAAAAGAAAAGTGTTGTCTAGTCATTAGTTTTGTTCATTTTCTCATTTTCTGGGAAATATTCCAAAAGCCTTTACCAAGACTAAAAATAACTATCAATTATATTTACTTCTCTTTCCATTAAAGAAACTATATTTAACTTTATAATTTAAAAAGGTTTGGGAAAATAAGAATATTCATAATTTCAGTATATATTACCAATGCTTTTTGTCATAATATACTTTTACCTTCTCGAGTAATTTAAATATATTTTTACAAAAATCCTAGAGCTACAGATTAAGCTCATTCATTTTATGGAAAAAGCTTGCCATACATGCTAACTGGCAAAGCCAATGTTCATGGTCAAATTAATGAGCCATTAGACTTTTTCTGTTAGAAACACTCTGACCTCACTTTTCAATTCCAAAAAGCAGGTTAGTATGAGTTCCTATGAGCCATTTAACTTCTGAATGCCTGTGTCTAAAATAGAAGGAAAAATAGGGAAAAGCAAGAATCTTTTTTTGGGAGCTTACTACCTAAGGGATAGTGGATGTCTCCACCTTTAGCTGCTCTTAGTCATGGGAGTTTTGTTTAGTTTTCAATGTCACTTTCCATAAAGATTGATGCTTCGTTTACCAAGAGCTAGGAAATGCAAATGGTGAGGTCATTACAATGGATTGTATGAGGGTACCATTGGTTTCTAATGCCACATTTAATCCTTAACCTGTGTATATAAAGATAGAAAGTATTTGTCTTGATATGTTTTAGGTTATGGAGGTTTTCTGATACAAATATTTGGAATTATACCTTCGACTAACACCTGAGAAATTTCTATGTTATAGGACAACGTACCAATCATGGATGAAATGTTACAATTTTTATTTTGTAAAATAATTAGTGGTTGGTTTGAATAAGAAGGTAGAAATAGAAAGTCAGCATGATGTCCCAAACCCAGGTAGATCAATTTTATAGAAATACACAGGAAAAATGAAAATCTAACAATTGTTTCCCATAAAAGTATAGTATCCATGTGGTAGAAAAAGTGAGAGATATTCCCCGGTTTTAAAAAAATGCTGAGGCACAAGGGATTCTGTTATCTGGGACCAGTAAGAAGTACTCAGTGTCTTTATCTGCAATACTGTATGTGTTATTGTGAGACATGATGACAGTTTGAGATGTGAGTGAGGATGAGGAGAGTATCTGATGCCTCCTCTTATCTTCCCAGGGACACTTGCACCTCAGAAGTCCCCGCACAGTCCCGTCATCTCCATCACGGTCATGCTGCAGGGTGATGTTCTTATGACCATCTTACTGATCCTGCTGGACTGAGCTAACATTCCATTTCATACTCATGTTCCTCTGCTACTGCCTTCAAATGCAGAATGTTACTGGAGTGAAGAGCAAAATCAGACCAATCTCAATTCCTAGAGGAATAGCAGCAAGTTACCTAAGATAGAAGCTCTGTTCAAGTAAAAACTTAAGATTTAATTACAGAGGAAAGAGAAATCCTTGTTATGAAGGCAGCATGAAAAAGAGGTCAGAACGCTGGCTATGGAGACCGAGGATGCAGGTGTGTGGTTGTTGCCTCTAGGACTTACCAGGTATGTAACAGGATAGATAACCGGGGAAAAGACCTGAATCCTTCATACCTCCTTATGTTTTCATCACTAGCAATGTAATTTTGCAGCCCTTCCCTTCCAGGGAGGAATCTGTTTCCCTATCCCTTGAATACTGGCTCCCTTGTGATATTCTGAGGGCAGAATGGTGGCACTGTGCCAGGTCCAGCCTGTAGCTCCAGGGGCCTTGCATTCTGCAGCTTCTTTCCTTAGTATCCTAGCTGCCATGTGAATGGGCTTGTATTAACTTGAAGAAACAGAGATGAGATGGCCCTACTTATATGACTTGAACCACTTAATACAGCAAATCTGATGTTCCTCTGACCACAGGTGGTAGAGAGAGGTCATCCAAGAGCAGAACCACCCGCCTGAGCACAGTCCAAATAGCTGATCCTCAGAATCATGAGCCAAATAAGTAGTTGTTGTTTTAATCTACTAGTGGCTTTTCACAGATATAGACAGTTGATGGAAAGATTTCATGAAAGTTAACTGGAATTTTATGTCTCTTTTCCCTAAGCAAAATGCAGAAGGAAACAGTGCCTGCTTAAAAAGTTGTTGAGAGGGTGTAAAGACTTGATGCTTACAAATATTCAAAGTGCACTTGTAATAACTAACGGCTCAATACATGTTGTTCCTACTGATTTTGACTTGTAAAAAGTATAGAATATGGTATGGTAATAAGAGGAGGTCCCCTTAAATGAATTAAAGTCCCCCAAGATACAGCAGAGAAATTGCTTAATGAATGCATCTGTGGGGAGCAAAGACTAGGGAGAAAGCCAGCTTGTCTGAAATAACTCTCTTTATGTATAAGTTTTCAGATCTCAGTTTCTCAATTTCAAGTTTTCTGGAAATTGGATTATTTATTTTAACTACTTCTATATTCTTAGTATAGAAGCTGAATGAAACTGTTTTTTTAAATAGGGGTTACAGGAATTCCAACCTTCTGTGAAGCAGTAAAAAACCATTTTTAAATAGAGCTTGAAAGCCATTTAGGTATTAATTGTGCTTGGACTATTTCTAATAAGCCATTTTTGTTCAGCTTATAATTTTCCATCTGGTGATAGCTTTATATAGGTAAAATGAAGTACAATTCATCTTGCCAGACTAAAATATTATCTATTCAGCTCTGAATGGGTTTTAATCCAATGCAGGAAATTAATTGTCCTAGCCTAGTAATTACCAAACAGGGATGGGGTTTTCATTAAAATTGCTATGACTCCATCTAATTCTAAAATTCGTTTTGGCCATAGCCTCTGATTTATGAGCCAACTGTAAAAGGCTGCAGCAGAATTGGATGCCAGCTTGTGGCCAAGTGAAATCTCAGCCTCCATTTAGGTAACTAATAGAGGATACTACTACTCAGGCCTGGTTAGACTTCTTTATCATTAATTGCTTACAGGGATCGCAATTGAGATTCATGATTGGGGAACTTGAAGTTGATCCAGCAGCCTCAGCTTCTTGGTTACTTCTTGTGAAGCTATAATCATTTCATCTCTACAAATGAGATACACATTAAGCACTACAGAGATGTTGAGCTCAGCAAAGCGGCCATGGTCCTGGGACTGCCAATGGATCCAGAAGAGTCATGATGTTGTCCTCATAAAGGATTCTTGGTCACATTTACGTACACCCTTCTCTGCGGTTGTGCTGTATCCTTCACGTTTAAATGAAGCTGCTTCGTAACAATGGGCTCTGCATCTTTTTCATTAGACTAGTTATTCTAAAGTTCTAAAGGTTCAAAGACTTTTATTGTACAAGAGAGTCACTGAGAAATTTTTTCAAAATTGTGCATTACTGACTTTATATTTGATCTTGTAGGCATGAGGTAAAGATTCTACAGTTTCATCAGGATCTGCAGGTAACTCTAGGTATTGTAAGGAACCACTCTTTGGGGAGATTGCCTCAGGCACAGATTTCTTAAGGTTCTATGTGTTTAGGGGAAGAGAAGAGTTGTGTTTGTTATCTTTGGTGTAATCTTTGTTATCGTTGCTTACCAGGCCCACAGAGTCACTATGGTAGTCTTACATACAGTGGCATCCAGCATACATGGCTGATTATTCCATCTTGGCATTTTACGTTCAAGCAGATAGAATTTAGGTATGTATTAATTTGTGCCATAAAAATCAAAGATCTCTTAGTGCACAAATGTTTGATCTTTGTGAATATTTATTTATTGATTTATTGATTGATTGCAGTACTGGGGATCAAACTTGGGCCCTTGTGGGTCCAAAGTTGGCGCGGTACCACTTGAGCTAAATCCCTAGCCCCTGCAAAGAGTTTTAAAATCGATAAACTGAGCAAGAATAATCAATGAAAAGAGATACTAATATTAAATATTTTTGAAAAAATGTCACTGTTGATTTAACATATATATAATCATACTTTTTTATTTTCTACACTTTTAAGCTATTTTGACATCTGGGAACTTGCTCACCCGGGGCAAACTTCCCCTCTCAGAGTTAGCCTTTTCCCAAAGTTAATAAAGGGCTCATCTATAAGTGCTCCTGTCATATACAAATAAGCCAATCCACAGTCATACCCTAAACACCCTCTTTACTGGGCTTTCACACACTAAAGCATTTCCTTGTTTGAATCACCCCAGGGCAAGATATCAAACAACTGGGGGCATCTCCCACAACCTGAAGCTTACTGAAATTATTCAGATCAGCCAGTCTTAAACTTCTGTTGCCCATCCATTTCCACACAGATCATAGTGCTTTCCTCTCATTCCATGTGCTTTGATCTGACCCTGGCGCTTCCCTTCTGGTCCTATGTGGGATGCGGTGCCTTCTGTCTCTAGGGAGCTGTGAGTACAAACTTCTCCCTTCATGATTATTTCTGTGTCTGTATGTCTCACCAAGTACACATGCAACATTCTGTAGGGGAGAATACATAACTAGACAATTAAAACTTCTTCACAAATTAAGTTTTAAATCACATCAAGTGATTTCTTTGTCAAGAATTGTACAAACTCAAATCCATAACAGAAGGAATATTGGAAAATATAGAAATTAAATAACACATTCATGATTACCCAATGGATCAAAAAGAAATTCAAGCAGAAATGAAGAAAATGAAATATACCAAAACTTATGGATTGCAACAAAAGTAGTACAAGTGGTTCACAGTGATAAATGCCTACATCAGAAAAGATCTCAAACTCCAGGTGTGGTGGCTTACACCTGTAATCCCAGCACTCAGAAGGCAGAGGCAGGATTGCTGAGTTCTAGGCTTGCCTGGGCTACATAGTGAGCTCAGGGCCAGCCTGAACTACAGAGCGAGACCCTGTCTCAAAAAAAAAAAAAAAAAAGGAAAGAAAAGATCTCAAACAACCTAAACTTGCATCTTAAGGAACTAAAAAGGAACAAAATAAATTAAAAATTAATAGAAGGAAGGATACAATAATGATTAGAGCATTATCAAAAGCCAATATTATCCTGATAGTAAAGCCTGCCAAAGACCAAACCAAATAAAAAAAAAGAAACCCTACAAGTCGTTAGTACTGAGGGGCTACCCTTGTCTTTTTCCTGATCTTAGAAACAAAGCTTTCACAACTTCCATTCAGTATAAAATTTGGAGCTCTGTATAAAACAATTTGGCAAGTGGAAGAAATAAAAATCAGCCAATTTAGAAAGGTAGAAGTAAAACTGTTTGAAGATGACACAAGTTCACACACAGCCAGTCCTAAAGGCTTCACAGAAAAAATATAAGAATTAATAAATGAGTTCAGCACAGATGCAGTATACAAAAGTAACATACAAAAAGTGAGTTGCGCCGGGCGTGGTGGCTCACGCCTGTGAATCCCAGCACTCGGGAGGCAGAGACAGGAGGATTGCTGAGTTCGAGGCTTGCCTGGGCTACAGAGTGAGCTCAGGGCCAGCCTGAACTACAAAGCAAGACCCTGTCTCAAAAAAAAAACCCAAAAAAAAACAAAAAAAACAAAAGCGAGTTACATTTTTATGTGTTAGCAACAACCTACTTGAAAGGAAAATAAGAAAAAACTACTTTACAATAACATTAAAAAGTACATAGGAATAAATTCAAGAAAAAAGTGTAAGACTTATACATTGACTACAATATATTGATGAAAGAAGTTAATGAAGACACAAATAAAATGGGAAGCCATACCATGTTGATGAATTAGAAGAATTATTATTGTTAAAATGTTCATACCACCCCCAAAAATTTAGACTCAACTTCTGTCATAATAATCCCACTATTAAAATACATAAAACAACCTTAAAATCCATAAGGTACAACATTCTGTAGGGGAGAATAAAATCCATATGGTACATTGAAACACTCAGACAAATCTTGAAAAAAAAGTAAATATCAATGTGTAAAATTTTCTGGTTTGAAAATATATTTTAAATCTACAAATGTTAAATTAGTATGATACTGACATAAAGGCAGACATATAGATAAATGGAACAGAATGGGGAGCCTGGAAATAAGCCCATAAATAATCAACTGATCTTTAACAAGGGCTTCAACAGTGTACAATGGAGAAAAATAGTTACTTGAAATGTAGTGGAAATTGGATATTCATTGTAAATAGAAAAATGGGGCTACTACACAAAAATCAACTAAAAGTGTATTAAATATAACACCAAAACTGTACCTTCTGTAAGAAAAGAAAAAGAAAAAGTTTCATGAAATCAATCTTGACAAGCATAAGCACAAGCAACTAAAGCACACATAGACAAGTGAGATTATATCACATGAAAGAGATTTTACAGAATGTAGTAAGCAAGAGTGAAAAGAGAAGCCATGAATGAGAGGAAACGTTAGTAAATTGTATGTTTGGTAAGAAATTAATTTCCAGACTATGTAAGAAATGGCTTATATTTTTCAACCCAGAAATAACCCTATTAAAATGGGCAAAGGACATGAATAGGCATTTTCCCCGAGAAGCAGATATGGTGAAAGGCTATAAAGAGGTACTTAACATTACTAATTATTGGGTCATGCAATAAAACACCATACAATACTATTTAATATCTATTAGGATGGCTAAGACATGCTTTAACAAAAGATGAGTGTTGAGTGAAGATGTGTAAAAGAGAACCAGCTACTATGGGCTGAATACCTTGAAATCAGAAACTAATTTAAACCTCTCATCTTTTAAATTGAGGTCATTGTGCATTGCATCAAAATGCCATGAAAGCTGACTAATACAGAAAATTCGTATCACAGTTGCTGTGAGTGTACCTTGCCATGTTGTTTAGAAACTTTTGGAAGTGGTTTGCAACAGGAATTTGAAAAGGTTTGGAGACACAAGCTAGAGAAGCCCTAGAATGCTATAAGTAGAACTCAGTGGGCAACTATGGTCAGAGCTCAAAAAACCAGAATGATAGAAATGTGAGCAGTAAAGGCAAAGCTCATGAGTTTTCATTTGTAAATGAAAATTCATTTGGGTTAGACTAGAGGCCATGGATGTTACACTCTGATAAAAGTCTACATTTTGCCCATGTCCTGAGATTTGCAGGATGATGAGTTAGGATTGTGGACTAATGGAACTGGTGCATCCAAAATTCAGTTTGTGCTATAGGTACCACAGGTTTTCAACTAAATTTATAATGAGAATCAAGGACAAAAAGCCAAAAAAAAGTTTATAAACTTATTTTGGCCCAGAAGGAACATTTGTAAGTTGAGGCTAACTATTGAATGGTTGTTGAAGAAATTTGATGCCATTAAAAAGCAACCAAGAAGAAAGATGCTTTGAGGGTATCTTGGGAATCAGCAAAATCCCACCCACTGTAGGCTCAAAGGTATAAAAGTGTAAACACTTCCTTTGGTAAGAGACCTCCTGGCCCTCCTGCTCAAGAAAAGTAACATAGTGAATTGATTCCCTGGGATTCATTTTACTGTGCTCACATATCCAGTCACTCATAGTTTGCTGCTGCCATGGTCCAAGGGGCCTTGCTACTGCCTGTGCTGATCGAAGACCTTGGTGTTTCCCACAATATGCTGGCTTTTCCAGCATGGAGAATGCAGGAGTTTTGGAATCAGGAAGGCTCCAAGATTTCAAGAGAAGACTTGGTAAGACAATCAAGGACTTGTTTACAGGGTAGCACATGGAAGTGTGGAAATGAAACTGAAGTTGCCATGGAGATCTCAAAAAGTCAGAGATAACAGTTACGTGTAACATCTGCTAAGGAAAACTGCAAATTGTGAACAGAGCCAGCCTAAGTTAAGAGGCAGTGTAGGTTGCAACCAGAAAGGCCATATGGGTTGAGATGTCCAAGTACTTGAAGCTTATAACCTACCTGTATGTGTCCTGGATGCCAGATATGGAGTTATAAGATTTTTATGTTTGCCCTGTTGTCTTTCAGACTTATTTTGGTTCAGCTCATTTCATGAATTCAGTAAAGTTAGTTTCATTTCATATTCCTTCATTTTGGAATGGGAATGTTTACTCTGTGCCATTGCACTTTTGATTATACAACTTATTATTTTTTTCTTTTTTAAAAGAGATTCACAGCTAAGTGTGCCTTGAGTCTCAGAAAAGAGTTGACTTGGACTTTTGAAAAAGTGCTGGAATAGTTCAGACTTTGGGGAATGGATTATTGCCTTCTGAATTGTACACAGAATAAATGAAACATATACAATGAACTTATTATTGTGTTTATTCGGAGATTAAGTGTAGTTTAAGAAATGTATTCCGATGTTAAATTAGCAAGGGTTTTAATGTGGTGATTAAGCTTCATAGTGTCAATTTGGTTGGTTTGGGACCCACCAAAGGAATTAGTAACATGTGCTTTTAAGTATGCCTGAGTAACTTTGATTATGATATCTGGTCCCTTTTCCCTTCCTCTTTGGCAATGCTCCTTGGCTCTGCTTCCTGGATGTCAAAAAATGAACATCTTTGATTTGCCATGCTCACCTGCCAATGATGTTCCTATCTTGGACCCAGCTGACTATGGACAGAATCTTCTGAAACCATGAGCCAATTAAATTTTTTTTGTGTGTGGTACCAGGGATCAAACTCAGGCCCTTGTGCTTTCAAGGTAGTCATGGTACCACCTGAGCTAAATCCCTAGCCTTTCAAGAGCCAAATTAAACTTTTCCTCCTTTAAGGTCAATGGTATCAAATATTGCTTCCCAGTGACAGGAAAGCTGACTAATCACATGTAGTCCAGAAGCCTCAGCTTGGGGTTATATAACCAAAATAATTGAATTAAGAATCCTAGAGAGTTATCTATACCTCTCTGCTTATTGCAGTTTTGTTCACACAGGCAGCATGGAAACAATCCAAAAGTTTATCAATAAGTGAATGCATAAAAAATGTAATATATACTTATATATAATATATACTTATGAAAGTTTATTATATATATATCATACATACAGCTTTAACAGTGAAGGAAATTCTAACACTTGTCACAAGATAGATGTAACTGGAAGACATTATGTTGTTTAATAGGAATTGGACAAATCTGCTTATATAAGACAGTCGAACTGATAGAATCAGTGAATACAATGAGTATTCCTAGGAAGAATGAGGAGGATAGAGTGCTTACGGCTCTGTGAGTATAAAGTCACAATTATATAAGGTAAATTCTGGATATCTGCTGTAAAACATTGCTACTATACAGCCAACCATATAGTGTTGTTCATTTAAAATTTTGTTGAAATTAGATCTCATGATACATATTTTGTCACATACAAAAAGTTAAGAGGGGGCTGGAGATTTATCTCAGTGTTTCTGGCCTTGCCTTTCAAATGCAAGGTCCTAAGTTTGAGCCCGGTAACCACATACAATGCTGGGCTGGTGACTCACACCCACCAGCAATCAATACCACATACCACAGTGCCAGGCGTGGTGGCTCACACCTGTCATCCCAGCACTCGGGAGGCAGAGACAGGAGGATTGCTGAGTTTGAGGCTTGCCTGGGGTACATAGAGAGCTCAGGGCTAGCCTGAACTACAAAGCAAGACCCTGTCTCAAAAAAAAAAAAAAGTGAAGAGAAACATGAAAAGTTTTGGAGGTGATGAATATATTTATTACCTTGTTTATAGTAATGGTATCATGGATATGTACACATGTCCAAACATCAAATTGAATTTATTAAATATTGTAATTTTTATGTATATAATTATACCTAAATAAAACAATAAAAAGATGAGATGATATTGTAGCAATTTTATGTTAATACATTTTTAAATCTAATACATCAAAGTAAAATAGATAAGTTCCAAGAGAAATATAATTTATAGAAATTGATAAAAGAGGAAATAAAATGTCACTATCCTGTATCTAGTTAAGGAAGTTGATGATTTAACTCTTGAGTTCATTATATTTTTTTTGAGACAATATGATACTGTGTAGTTCAAGTTGGTCTTAAATTCACTATGTAGTCCAGTCTGGCTTTTAAACTGTGGTGATCCTCCTGTCCTCCTGAGTCCTGGGCTTATAGACATGCACAAACATGGTGAGCTATTTTTTAAGTTTTAAAAACTTTTGAGTTCAACTGGGTGTGGTGGCTCATGCCTGTAACCTCAGCACTTGGGAGGCAGAGACAGGACGATTGCTGAGTTCAAGGCTTGCCTGGGTTACATAGTGAGCTCAGGGCCAGCCTGAACTATAAAGCGAGACCCTGTCTCAAAAAAAAAAAAGAAAAAAAACCTTTTGAGTTCAGCTGGGACATTAACAGAAGCCCAATGACTCTGTCCTGACTTCATAGGTAGGTCCAGAATTCTTGTGGGACCATCACATAAGGAGGAAGCTTGGCAATTCCTCCCAGGTTTGCATTGCAGTGAGTAGGCCTGGTGGGTCAGTTGGGAAATTCCCAGAATCTCAGCAATTCTGCCCCAACCTCTGCACATCAGTTGGACTAGTTGGTCTCCTGGGATACTTGGGCAGGAAAGAGGCCCAGAAACTCTGTGTCAGGCCTCAGTAGGCCACCCTGACCACTCAGGGTTCCATGTCTACATAGCACAGCACAGACCCTCAAAACCATTAAGGCAGAACTGGGTCCAGACCAGAAGCTTGTGGGACCTCCATTCCCCTGTGGACGTCTGGATAAGCACCACAGAGGTTGCCCAGTGATTTTCACCACTAGCTAGCAGCTTTCCTGCCATCAGGACCAGACCAGAAACCCACAGGATCTCCATTCCCCTGTGGGAAAGTCTGGGTAAGCACCACAGAGATTGCCCAGTGACTTTCACTGCCAGCCCAACAGTCTTCCTGCCATCAGGTCCAGACCAAAAGCCCACAGGACTTCTAGTCCCATGTGGCCAAGGTTGGGTAAGCACTGCTTAGGTCATACAGTGACTTTCAGTGCCAGCCAGAAGAATAGAAATCAGAAAAAATTCAAAAACCCAGTTACAAAGATCATCACCACAGGGGAATTCAGGGAAAAGAGAAATGGAGCAAACTGAAATTCAATCACCAGGACTCTCTGAGCTGGTAACAAAAGCAGATCTAATAAAATGGAAGTCAGAACTGATCTTGAGATGAAAACAGAGATGTTGTCCACAGTGAAAGATATAATTAAAGAAGAGATCAGGAACGTGATAGAATCTGAGATAACTTTTTAAACAGTTTGAAGCAAAGTTCCCAGTGATCAAAAATGAGAACAAAAGTTTGCGAAGTAGGATTAGGCAAACTGAGGACTGAATTTCAGACCTAGAGGATGAGATCACAGCCAATGAACAGGAATAATTTATGAAAAAAGGCAAGGGACCACGGGAAATCAATCCAGTAGCTCCTAGACAACTCAAAGAAGAATAACATAAGACTGATTGGGGTCACCGAGGAAGCAAGAGACTGCAAAAGACATTTTTTAAAAAAACCTGTTCACAGATGTAATGGCAGAAAACTTAACAGGAAAAGGAAAAGAATTGGATACACAGATAAATGAGGCATATAAGACTCCAGAAGGCCATGATATAAAGCCATTAAGGCAGAACTCCAGAAAATAGAGCAATGGTGAACAGCAAAGAAAGGGCCTCATCAAGACTCCACCAAAAAAATTGAAGCTCACTGGCAAAGTGAAAAAGTCTCTACAGTAAAGACCTACAGACTACAGGGGCATGACATGACTGTTCTGTTCAAATATCTTTCCTGGTGTTCCAGAACTGAGGCTACCTAAGGGCCATTATAGACTCAAGATCTAAGGGAAAATCACACCAAAAGAATGGCCCAGAAGCCGGGTGTGGTGGCTCACGCCTGTAATCCCAGCACTCGGGAGGCAGAGGCATGTGGATTGCTGAGTTCAAGGCTTGCCTGGGATACATAGTGAGCTCAGGGCCAGACTGAACTACAAAGTGAGACCCTGTCTCAAAAAAAAAAAAGAATGGCTCAGGAAGTAACCATTCCTCAAGGTTTTAAATATTATAAAGACGGACATTTGCAATAAACATTTTAGAGCCAGCAACTAGGAATTAAACCAAACACATCATCACAAACGAAAGCTAGAAACAGGAAAACACCTAAATAAGACCCAAACCCAGAATTCCAGAGCACCAAAAGAAAATTTAAGGGTCAATGAGGTGAACTAAAATGAATCTCCTTGAATTAGTAACAAAAGAATATCTGGAAAAAATGAAATAAAGTCACCACTCTTGTTCAATATAGTACTGGAAACATTAGCCATAGCAATCAGGCAGGACAAAGATATAAAAGGAATAAAGATAGGAAAGGAAGAAGTTAAACTGGCATTATTTGCTGATGATATGATACTCTATCTTGAAGATCCTAAAAACTCAACCAAGAGACTGCTAGACTTAATTACCAAATTTGGTAGTGTTGCT
>PVIC010013107.1:0-26780 GCA_004025085.1 Thryonomys swinderianus
TGCTGGGCGTGGTGGCTCACGCCTGTAATCCCAGCACTCGGGAGGCAGAGACGGGAGGATTGCTGAGTTCGCGGTGGCTTGCCTGGGCACCATAGTGAGCTCAGGGCCAGCTTGAACTGCAAAGCAAGACCCTGTCTCCAAAAAGCAAAAAAAAAAAAAAAAAAAAAAAAAAAAAAAAAAAAAAAAAAAAAAAAAAAAAAAAAAAAAAAAAAAAAAAAAAAAAAAAAAAAAAAAAAAAAAAAAAAAAAAAAAAAAAAAAAAAAAAAAAGATGAAGTTCCAGAATTAGCAAAACTAGTGCATAGTGATAGAAATCATGTCACCGGTTACCACCAGAAGATTTGCTAGAAATATGACAGGAAAGAATATTCTTTGGTAATAAAGTGTTCTGTATCTGAACAGGAATGTAGGTAACACACATATATACACTTTTAAAATGGATTCACCTATAAAGACCTATGCATTTCACCTTATATAAATTGCCTTAATTTAAAATACAGAAAACATTCTCTTCCTCAGCAACTTTCAAATAGAAAATAAGAAACTATTAGCAACAGAAGTTATAAATTTAGAAGTTAATCTAAGAGAAATAATACATTACCATTTATAAAGATTAATTATTTAAAAAATCACAAAAGGAGTGCCGGGCGTGGTGGCTCACGCCTGTAATCCCAGTACTTGGGAGGCAGAGACAGGAGGATTGCTGATTTCCAGGTTTGCCTGGGCTACATAGTGAGTTCAGGGCCAGCCTGAACTACAAAGCGAGACCCTCTCTCTCAAGAAAAAAAAATCACAAAAGGAGATAATATATAGACTATATTCATGGTTGGAATAATTGTGGCAAAAATGTAAAATTATCAATTCCCCCTAAAGTACTGTGATTAATCACTTCAAATATAACTCCTGTCAAAATAGCTGCAGGACCCTATTGACCTAAACATTAGATGGAAGAACACTGCACCAAGAATAAGCTAAAAACAACAATCACCAAAACAAAGGCCTGCAAATCACTGTGCTAGACAATTAAGATTACAAATCACTCTAGGCTATCACACTAGGGCAGTGATGGTGAAACCCAGACACTTATGCCACAGAAGGCTGTTTGCTATTGAAAGCTCTGAGGTTGACCATCACTGCACGAGGGTAACAAAGGCAGCTGGAACACTTGCCCATTGGTATCAAAATACTCTCCACTGCAACCAGCATGAACACCTTTAAAGCCAAACTTATACACAAAATCCTAAGTAAATGCCTAAGGACCCAATAAGCTTTTCCCAATGAATGTTAGGCATCTTAACACCTCATTAACTGCTTAGAGCTCACTGTTAATTTACCAACTGAAGTAAAATGATATTGATAGCTTGTACGCGTCTACCTTATGCATGGTTTTGTCTTCCATAGGTTCAGCAGCCAAGGTCAACTATGGACTGAAAATACTAAATGGACAGTTCCAAAAATAAACAATTCATACATTTCAAATTGCACACTCTGAGTAGTATGATGAAATAACATGCTGTCTCTTTGTCCTGGACAGACATAGCATTTCTCTGTGCAGCACATACATGCTACATACTCTACCCACTTGTCCTCTGCATTATCAGATGCACAATAGCAGGATCTGGGTTCAATATTCAAATAACTCTTATTTTACTCAATGATGACCCCAAAGGGCAAGAGCAATAGTAATGCTGACAATACGTATATGCCAAAGAGAAGCTGTTGTAAAGTGAAAACATTTCTCAATGATAGTTGTATAAGGTTCTAAGATCTACAGTATTGTGCTCGCTTCGGCAGTACATATACTAAGATCTACAGTATTAACAAACCTAACCATGAAATTGTGAAGGAAAAATAAATTTCATGCTAGTTTTGCTGTTGTGCTTGAAACTGTGAAAACTACAACCATAATACAAAGTATTACAAGGTTCAGTACCATATGACATTTCAGTATCTTAGACCTAACCCTTAAGGAGGACTACTGTGTATTTATGCAAAATTTAAAATATAAACCAATATTATTTTGAAAGAAAATATTCATCTAAATAAATAGATGAAAGGCTGACTGAAAAACATGCCTCAACTGTACACTAAGCTGAGTGTCTAAATAAGAACTGAAGAGTAAGACTGAAGACAGAGGAAAAAAATAATAATGCAAAAACAGTAAAAAAAGAAAACCCAGCCAGAACGCAGCATAACTTACTTTTACAAACATGACAAGTTAAAGTTAAAAGAATTTGCCCAAAAATCATTCGATTTGTGACGGTACGCTTAGATTTCCCTCCAAAGTTTATGATCTTTCTATATTTCTGTATTCTGTGTTAATAATTTGTCAAAGATAAATGAAAGGACAACTAAGAAAATAACACTGATCCACTCCTAAATTGGTACTATTAGCTAGTCAAGGCCAGTTACACTTTAAAACAATACTACAAGAACTATCATAAAGTATAAGAATGAGGTGATAATAGGAAGGCAGTGCAGTGGCTCAGGGCATAGACTTCAAAGACTCAAACTTTCATCCCAGACCCCTTATTTATTAGGTTTATGCTGTTGAACTAGTAATGTCATCTTGAACAAGTTATAAAGCCAACACACCTCAATATACAATGTAAAATGGATTTACTATGATAAAATAAAATAAATGCATGTATTTTGTTTAGCCTAGGATCCTCCCCTTTCCATACAGTTTCACAATTTCACAGTGTGCATATACTTGTAATCACAATTTCTTCACCATTATTAAGTGTTCAACCTGAAGTCTAGTTGCTGTCCACATTATAACACAAACTGCTAGGTAGGGCAAAACTTACCTTTTTTAAATTTTCCTATTGGTTTGGCTTGTCAAATTATACACTTCTGCTGCTTATCTCTCTGACTCTCTCTTCTGAGACTCTTTTGATGTTTCTTCTGCTCACTATTTCTTCTGCTCACTATTCTGATGACCTTAGGGTGCTGCTCTTGCCTTTATAACCTACAGAACCCATCTACTCTGATGACTATGAAAAATTTTATCTTTAGTCTTCTCCCGAGTATTCTATTCCTTCAAAGACTTCAATGAATTATGAATACTGAGAATGCATAAAAAATATTTAAACATCTCACATGTGATACTGCTGTTTACTGAGTTCTCATATTAGAAACCTAAAAAACAAGAGACTTTTTCCTTCATTTTCCTTCTAATTCCCATTTATTTTACTTCAAATTTCTTTAGTGCCAAATTTCCTCAATGCCAATATGACTGCCTTCACTCAAACCCTCCTTTCTTACCAAAGCAACAGATATCCCGAATTTCTACCATGCTCTCTCTGCAAATCAAGCCTTCGCACCATTGTCAAGAGCCTAACACTGAATTACCTCTTCTCTCCTTAAAATTGTTTATAAACTCCATTAGCTCATGATTAAACTCGTTTTTTCTCCACATATTTAAAAAATCTTTAAAATTCTGCTATTTGTATTTCCTGCCACTCCCTGCTTCTTACTTTGTGCTTCAATGATGCAAAACTACCTGCAGTTTTTGCACGCTTCGTGTCTGTCTCATGCTGTCCCGTCTTCCAGTATGTTCTGCCTCTTCTCTCATATCTACCATATAAAACCTGACCAAATCTTTACCATTTTTCTTTTTCTCTGTGGAATAAAACTGGCTAAGACTAGAAGACTTTTTTAATTTAAACATGCTGGCAGTTCGGTGGTCTCCTCTAAATCCTCACAATCCTCTCTATACCTCTATCTTAGCGTTCACTCTACACTCTAAACTGAAATTAACTATTCTTTGTATTTCACACAAGACTGAGCAACTCCAGTACAGAGATTTATTGCTTTCACTTTGATTATGGATTGAAACGGGTTTTGATGAGAGCTTGGAAAAGTAAGTGTCCAGTAATCAAAGATGACCTCATTCATGATGAAAGAACTGAATTGAGCAATGAATAACTGCTTCTCAAATTCAGAGAAAGTGCTGGCCATTCAAATAGCAAGATGTGGTTAAAGTACTAGTGAAAGTTAAAGTTTTTGAATATTACTGACTGGAAACTTGAAAAAATTACAATACTTCTATGAAGTATTGAGAAATGTTGGGAAACAGGTAAAACTATGAAAACTATTTTGGTCAAACAGTGGTAATAAAATAAGTACAAAAGATGACTAGCTTTCCAGTTGCTCTGCTTAATAAAAACTCTATCTTCTTGCAGCCATGTTTCATTAAAAGATGTTCTTCGTAATCTAGGATTTGTTTGGGCTTCTTAAAGGGACCTCTCTTCTGCTTGATCTGTCTGCTAGCAGGTAAGAGCACACTGCACCTCTATTTCCTTTCAGTTTTTAGTCTATAAGGCAACCTCAGCAGTCCAGAGTTATGCCATAGGGAACTAGTTTATTAAAAGGCCAATCTCTAAATTGGTCCAAATTTTAGTGACTCAACATAGGAAACCACTTACTGAACAATGTAGAATGCTTTTATTTTATATTTTAACCTACCATTAAAAATTGGGCCAATACAATTTTTCCTTAAAGCTCCAAGAAATAATCACACACTGAACTTACTCAAAATGATATATTTTAAGAAATTTCGTAAAACCAAAGTCACAATTCTTTTGCCACATTAATTTTCAATTCAAAACTACAGAGACAGTTTCCAAATAAATTTGTAACGAGCTAATAGGTTAGCCATGCTAACTTGTACAAAGAACAGGAAAATAAAGCTGCTAGATCTGGGCAGAATTTCAGGCCTTCACCATGGGGGTCTAAGTTTTTATCCTTCAGGCAGAAGAGAAGCTTTAAAAAAGTTTATCAAGGTATTGACAATCAAAGATGAGTGTTAGTAAGACAAATCTATGTCATGGTTGTAATACCAGCTACTAAAGAAGAACTACCAGTCTGAGGCCAGCCCAATCACCTCAGTGAGACCCTGTCTCAAAATAAAAACAAATTGCTGGGTATAGATCAGTGGCTTAGCCCATGAAGAAACAAGGGAGAAATGGGTTGAAACATTCAAATATGAGGCTACTGTAGCCATTGACTTTTTTTTTTCCTCTCTTGATTGTCAAACAAATAGGCGAGAATTCTCCAAGAGTCTCCTATGACCACTCTTCAAAGTTTATCAACTGCTTCTCTCCTTTGAAAGGATGGTCCTTTTTCTCATTTTCAAGCTCCTCAGTCTTATCTAAGGCATTTTATATTCATAACCATTCAAATAAGCTCCTGAAGCCTCTTTCCATCTTTGTTTCAGTTTTCTCCTTTCCCTCAAGGCTTTAACTTCGCTTGGCAACTTCCTTTTTTCTAATATCTACAGAAGCTCAATGCTCCACTTCAAAAGCTAAACATTCTATTTCAAAAATGACACTCTTTTAAAGACAACTCCAGGCCAAATTTCACCTGTACTCAAGTCTGCATTTTTAAGTGCTACAGACAAACACACAATGCCTCCCTTTACACAGTCTATTCACATCCACCTAATTGCTCCTACCCCCTTCTCACATCCTTGGCCTGCTCTTCCATTTCTTTTTTAACACTATCACATCTTATAGTTATGCAAGCTGGAAACACACATGTATATTTTTCTTCTTATGAATTTATTTCACAAATTCATAATTTTAGGGGCTAGAATTTATCCTCTCAACTACAGTATGCTTCAAGAAAGCAGCTTTATTTTTTTGTCCACCAGAATCTTGCACAGGATTCAGCACATAGAAGCCTCAATAAATACCCTCAACAAGGAAGGAGGTATTGGACAAGGTATTACAAGCAAAGTAAAAGTTGGTTCTTCTGAATTCTAGCTATCTTAGCCACTTTCTTGTCACTGAGACCCAAACCCAACACCCACAACTTAGAAAGGGAAAGGTTTATTTTGACTCATGATTTGTAGAGGTTTTAGCACATAGTTGACTGGTTCCAAAGTGTGATGGCATTTCACACCTCAGGCCACAATTCCAAGTGACAGGTTTCTTCCAACTACGCTCCACCTCCCAGCATTACTTTTAGCTATAAACTGATAAGCATCATGGCCCCAATATCCAATCCAACTTAACATCCCCACCTATGAGCCTAGAATTTGTGAGGACACCTGAATATAAACTGTAACCCTAGCTCAGTACTGTATTGTACTGCCTTGCCAATGTGTCCATCCATCACCAAACCAGACCATTTATTTCCTCTATGAACCCTTCTGTCATTCCTACTGCCAGGTCCTTATTGTAACAAACCCCAACCTCTCCCTATACATCTCTCTCCTCCAAAGTATACATAACATAATGATATTAAAATAACATTCTTAAAACACTACTTCCTTTAGAAACTCTTTATCATTTACTTCTTTGGCTTAGTTTGCAAAATCCATCACACTCTACAAAATACATCTCTTACTTGCTCTTCAGGCTTGTCTGCTCACTACCATTCTCACCCATATTGAGACCATCATCTAACTTCCAGGTTTCCTTCCCTGTGACTACTAAATGCCATCTACTCACTGCAGGCAGACAGACAAGCACATACACACAGAAACAGCCATTATTCATACAATCAGTGGCAGTCCATCTTTTTTCAGTGCATGAAACACTACTCCCCCAGAAATGGAGTTTATGAATCACACCTATACCCAAGTCAAAATTTCCTAAGCAAATCCAGCCCTAACTTCTCCCTTAAGCATCTAAGTCAGCTTTTTGTATTGTTTACTAGCATCCTAATTAAATCTCATAGAATGTTAGCTACATGAAAAGGTCTGAGTTCATCAAATCCAATAATACTAACAAATGCACACACACACACACACACACACACACACACACACACACAAATTTAGAAGACAAAAGACAAAAAATAAAATCCATGAATTAAGAATTTCCAAAGTAAAAATCCTAGGACTGTGTCTCTGTTGTGTTTTGTTTTGTGGTAATGAGGACTGAACATAGCACCTTCATGCTAAACTACATCCTCAGCCCTTTTACGCCGTATTCCCAGCCTCTTTTTAATTTCGAGTCATAGTCTTTCTATATTGCTACACTGCTCAAACTGAGCTTGAATTTGGGATTCTTCTTCCCAGGATTCTTCTTCACCCAGGATTCTCCTGGGTGACCACATTCAGAAAGACTGTGTATTCCTTATATGTCTCAGAAAGTAAAACCTAGGGGAAAATAATCAGATTTGAAAACTAGAGCTCAAAAATGCCAGTCTCACCGGGCGTGGTGGCTCACGCCTGTAATCCCAGCACTCGGGAGGCAGAGACAGGAGGATTGCTGAGTTCAAGGCTTGCCTGGGCTACACAGTGAGCTCAGAGCCAGCCTGAACTACAAAGTGAGACCCTGTCTCAAAAAAAAAAAAGAAAAAAAAATGCCAGTCTCAATCAGCCTACCCTTGCCTTACCTGCCTTACAGAATAGCCACTGAACAAGAGAATAGGAGAATAGTGATGGCAGGTACAGCAAGGGTAGGTGCTAGGGCTGGCATTTCTCATCTCTAACTTTCAAAGCTGAATATTTCCTGGGTAGGCCTTTTTTTGAGGAAAGAAGGGTTTAAGAGAAGAATTCTTAAAGTTAATCCAGGTACATCCATGTTCAGGTGAGAAAATTGACTCTTAGGGGAAAAAATAATAATGTGACACTTGTCTAGGGCCATCTATTGGTCTGTAGGTTGCACAGTACAATGAACACAGACTCAAAACTCAAGATTCCTTTGGTTCTGTTTCTGTCCCTACTAGCTATGAGAACTTCAATAAATTAGCTGACTTCTATGCTTTTCTTTCATCTTTACAACTGGTGTCTACATCAAGAGAGATATAATAAGGATACAATGAATAAATGCATATATACCATTTAGAATAGATATGTGCTTAGTAAGTGTTCACTATTAATGTAAAGAAAGGACTACAACCTAGCTGACTTGGTGTTATGAGCTTTCCACCACTCCTGTAGTATAGGTATCTGCATCTTGATCATCAACTTGAATACTGAGCTCAAATCTACTACTTCTTCTGTATCCCTACATCATTCCAAATACTAAATATTTATGGGTACTAAATAATTTATCTACTGAATTCTTACTTTTAAATTCTGACAGCAAGGCCATACAACTTCTTCTCAACAAACTACCTAAGGACTCACAGTGAATAAGAATTTATCCAGTAGTACTTATACTAAGTGAGCCAGCATTCTAAACGCTTTATGTATTTTCTCCTGATAGAACAAATACTATATAATAATAGCAAATTAGCTATGAACTACAAGGTATCTATGAGCTATGTTAATGCTATAACATTTTCCAACAAAGTTAGATGTCACCTTTATAAAATATATAAAATCATTTTAATACACAATTCATTATAAAAATAAATAGCTTAGGGAAGGAGAGAGGAAGGAAGGCAGAAAGACAAAAGAGGAAGTGAGGAAATGAGGAAGGGAAGAACTAAGTCAAGCAGCCTAAAAGAAAAGAAAGCCACCAAGGTGTGGAGGGACAAGCCTTTACTCCCAGCCCTTCGGGAGACTGAGGCAAGAGATTGACAAATTCAAGTTCAGTATGGCTAATTTAGCAAGACCTTATCTCAAAATGAAAGATAAAAAAAGGGCCTGGAATTTATTACTTGGGACTAGAGCCCCAATTCAATCCCCTAATACCACACAAAAAAAGGAAAACAATACTTCTTTCAGGAAATCTCTATCTCCCATTTATGAAATGAGTATATCCCAGGAGTTTAACATTCTTGTACTGCAAATATGCAAAAGCAATTTTCTACTCCCTTGTGACATGTGTAATTTTACTTCTTAAAATTAATTTAAAATATTATCTTGAAAAACGTAACAGGTAACATACAACTGGCACTAGAGAAAATAAAACACAAGTAATTAACTTTCAAGTAGTGTTTTTGTTTCTTTCTAGTTACATATAAAATATTGAATTAGCATACACTATATATAGACATGATTTTACCTGAATAGTCTGAGAATAAAACACAATTTTTATAAATTTATCTCTTTTCATTATAAGAAGTCTATTAGGCACAAATGCCAACTTTTTTCAATTAGACTGAGAAAACTGAAACAAGTCATGAACAATTGAAACATGAAATATATATATCAAAGGTAAGTTAAGTACTAATATTTTCTCTTCGTCAGCCAACCCAGACTGTTCCCATTCCAGATACAGAATGTTTAATAACCAAAAGGGGGCGATATGAAACACATCCAGCCCTTAAAAATAATTTGAAAAGTATTATAAGAATTATTTGCCATGTGCTCAAGTTTTACACAAAATGTCACATTTCTTTCACAAACATCTTTCCTATTAAGGCAACCTCCCTTCATCTAACTTGCTTGAGAGAATCTGACACTGCAACAATCTAACCCTCTTAAAAATACAAGGTGCTTCTTTGTAATAGTGTATATCTCTGAACAAAGATAAACTTTTCCTAGGTCTTTCACATTAAGTTCCTTAAAAAAAAAACACAAGAGATGTATTGGGAAGGGTTAATTTTATTATTATGAATATCATCTTATTCACAAAATAGGTTTAATCTTTAAAAAGTGAGAGAGCAGAAAACCAAGGAAAAAATGTTTCCAGGTGACAGGAGTTTTACATTTTCTCTATTCATCACCTCACAAAAAAGAAAAATTACATATATGTTTAGTTTTTCAGCTCACACATATTAACAAAAGAAACAACAGACTACTCCGGAGAAAGCAAACTGAAGGGTACAAAAAATATACTTATAAACCAAGAAATAAACCTCTTCCGTCACTGAAAACTAGGATGTCATTCTTATAAGGTCAACACCTTGACTGAGACCTCCGTTAAGTCTTTCCTAGTATTACTACCACCTCTAACTCCAAAATGTGACCGTATCCATTATATGTTCAACAGTGAGCTAAGTAAAGAATTCATGTAACCTCACTCTCTTGCTCTCCTAAACTACCTGTACTTCACCTGCATATCCTCTGCCAGGTTAGAGTCGGAGTTCATCTTCATTATCAAATCCCTTAAGACTTAGCTCTAGCCTCCCTTTGCATCTCTCCACACATCTACATACACTTTACATAACCTGATAACAGGAATGTTCCCTCCATCCGAAACAGAATTCTCCCATTTTAAATTACCCATCCTGAGAACGATTTATGGGTGACAGCCAAGGCTCACACAAATAACTTGTTCAAGGACATACATTCAGTTAGTGTATAACAGTAGCTAGAATACAAAGTCTTGCATTAGAGTTCCTAAAATGCTCTGCATGTACACCTATTGTACTTATCCAATACGTGAGAACTCTTTAAATACAGGCTCTTCCCCTTGGTCTAAATATGAGTTTCTCAAGGATGATCCTTTGGAGCACAAGAAGAAAAAACTGGTTTAATCTAAAAATAAGTGTTATTGAGATCAATATAAGGATACCTATCTGGGGTTTACTAATTATGGGGCACACTCAGAATATCAACTGATTAAAGCACAGATCAAGTCTTTTTCCTATTCAGGCCCATGATCAGTTTGCCCAGCACTAAAAGACCATAAGTAATGGTCCCTCAAAAGGCACTGCATCCTGGTTCCTGAATATAATACTTAACATGGCAAAAGAAATTCTGCAGATGTTACTAAAGGATGTGGAGGAGGAAAATTATCTAGGATTGTCTAAGTGGACACAATATAACCACAAGAGTCCTTACAAGAGGAAGGGAAAGCCAGAAAGATCAATCATTAGATGTAAAAACTGCACCAAGAGGTTAAAGGAATGTGCAGAAAGTGACACAGAATACAGGCAGCCTTCCTAAAGCTGAAAAAGTCAAAGTAATGGCTTTCCCCAGAGCCTCCAGAATGGTCTATTGTACCTTGTTGACACCTTAACTTTAGCTTGGCAAGACTGATTCTGGAATTCTGACATCCAAAACTGTAAGAATAAACATGTTGTTTCAACCCAATAAATGTGTGATATTTTGTTATAGCGGTAATAGCTAACACAGAGGATTCCTGGGATATGGGACTTTCAGCACTTAAAAATGAATTGTTCAACCTATCCTTAGATTTTCCATGCTCAAACATCTGGTACAAAGTAAGCATAAGAAAAAAATCTTAAGATTTTACAATGATATATATAGATAATATATTCTGACTGTTTTACAAAGATCTGTCACACATCTTAACTCATTTTCTTCTCCTGACTACTCTTTTCGTAGGAATGGATCAGTTTTACCTTTCGGAGAACAGAAGAACTAAAGTTCAAAGGAATTACATAATGTGCCCAAGCACAGATATCGAGTAAGTTCTGTATGTGTAATATAGGCCTTCTGACCTTACAGCCAAAAGATCATGATAGACAGGATCCTGTATTATGAGTCAGGCTGCTTAAGTTCAGATGCAAACTCTAAAACTTAATAAATGCTTAACCTTAGCCAAGTCACCGAACCTCTCTACTTACTCATTTGTAAAGTGTAAAATGAAGTTATTAATACCTACCTTTCAGCATTAAGGTAAAAGATGCTACAATATGTAAAGTATACACCACATACTCGACAAATATGACAAACATTACTTTAAAAATACTCTGTACTAGTTAATTAAACACCATAAAGTACATAAAAGAAATAACAGTAAGCAGAATTAATAATAAGATGAATAAAATGGTAATCTGTGAAGATAACCTAAGGTTAGGACTCTAGGCCAGAAAGACAAAAGCAAAGGAGAGATATAAACAAGGTATGTAAAATTCCACAAGTATAAATGAAGTATTAACAAAATTCAGTAATACTGATAGGGTGGGGGGGGCCAAATCTTGGAAACTAGAACATTTTAGTATGAACATGTAGTGCTCAATCTACAAGATAAAAATGGAGCACAAAATATGAACAACAAACACAAAAACATAGAGGAGCTCCTAATTCTTCTATAAATCTTTTGTCTAAACCCAAAGTTGCTTGTAATGCTACCAGTCTCTGATAAGGGGGAAAGATATGTTAGGGAATTACAGACCAACAAGATTACAGCAAAAGTTAGACCTCAGGTTTCAGCAGTGCTACACTGTCATTTCAACTTTCCACAGAAGTCTAAAAAGAATAAAACAGATCTTTGCCTATCATCACCATGCAGTTTGCCAATTTCATTCATCACCTTTCCCTGAGTACCCTATTATAACACTTTTTAAAAACAGATTTAAGAATAAAATGTCTAAGTTTGGCAGTCCCAACAAATCTGAAAATATACCAACCCAATTGTTTCTTAAACTAAAGTTTCTTCAACTTCTCATTCTTATTCCACCCTCAATAAATATTTTTTACTTGGGGAGTCAAAAATTTCTACTTTCAATACTAGAGTGACATTTTTCTCTGCCAGGTAAGTCACGATCTCCTCATTACTATTAAGTATAGAAAACATACTGGGGTTAGTTTTAAACAGATTCTGCAAAAATAATAAATGCATGGTCCATATAAATTTACAAGTAATTTTAAGAATCATATCTAATGTTTGTTTTCAGTTCCACCACCTCATTTTTTAAAAAATCAGATTCTGGTGCTTTTTAGATTTGTATGAAAAGTGTAACTTTTGCCTTATCAGTTTGTGCTAATGAACAAAAACCTTGTCTCAAGATAGGCAAGCCCAAAGAGAGAGCAAAAAAATACATAATGCACATTCAGAAAGGTGGAAATGAATACAAGATTTCAGTAACTTACTTAAAAGTTTAAAGTTAAAACGGTGTGAGAGAACTTATCTCTTTCAGGGACTTGTTACCCATTATAATATTAAGAAGTAGAAAAACAGGACAATGGCATGGGTTTTACTTAAATGACTCAACAGAGAGATAAGAGGTCACTTTTTGTCCTCTCCAACTTTTATTTTTCTTCCAGTCAAAATTCCTTAGGCAGATATAAGTGCCTTCCTCGTTTTAATATATTATTGTACATAAGCAACAAGTTTGTAAGTTCAATGCCGTTGGACCCCATTAGACAAGCACCTATAAAAAAAAATATTGGTGCACTGCACCAATAAGCTAAAGAGGAACCTAGTTTCGATTTTAATACAAGAAACTGCAAATATCTTTGCAAAAGGATCTTTTCAGTCATCAAATGTCACACATCTCTAAAGAAATTCCCAGGGAGAATTTCTTTAGAAAAGTATGGGTTTTCGAAGTGTATGTTTCAAGTTAACCGAAACTTCATTTGACTACAGAAACAAAACACTCTTCCCGCTGCAAAAAGTTATTTATGTTCCCTTTATCCAGAGACACTAAACTACCCCACTACATCTAATGCACCTTCTCCGCTAAGACAACTAAAAAAGTGTCCCACATGTTTCCAAGAACAACAGTCCCAAGTGTACACGGGGCCAAAGACTGTGCAAGCAATGTCCAGGAAAATAACTGCTTAGACATTAACCCCAGGACGACTCACGTTTTCAAAATCGATGTCGGGAACACATCACACCTGACGTGCTTCACGCCCTCCCCACGCTAGGAAAGCAAAGCTCAGCACTCACTACCATCCACCCGAACACCCCCAAACACCACCTCCAAGGCTGGAGGAACTGGGTATAAAGGCACTTAGTGGTCCCCTCTACCGCCTTTCCTCCCACTAGACGGTAAATTCCAAAGTGCCCCCACGGAATCCTCCGCAGAGACGGCTGCCAAGGAGAACAGCTGCGGGGAACCCGTCGGTGCTCCTGGGGGGCCCGCAGACCCGCACCTGAGAACCTGGAAGACTCGGGGGTGTGACCCACGCTGCTCCCTCCCCCTCCCACCCCCATGGAAACTCCCGTGCGGTCGCGGCCACTCACCAGACCAGAGAGCACAGAGAGAGGCAGGAGACCAGGGCCAAGGCCCGCCGGTACTTCTTCATCTTCTTCTCCTTCTTCCCCCTGCCAGAAGGCGGCACATCCTCCCGGCAGCCGACACTGCCGAGGCCAAGATGGAGGAGCCGGAGCAGGAGCGCGAGGATGGGACCGAGCGTCCGAAGCTGTGGCGCTCAGGGAGCGGCTCCGCGGCGGCTCGCGTCCCGGCCGCGCTCTCCGAGGGGCCCACGGGCTCTTCACACCGAGACTCTGGGGATCGCCGCTGCGACCGCGGGTTCGCCCGCGCCCGCCTCCTCCAGCTGTCGCCGTCGCCACTGCCGCCCCATATCCCCTCAGCTCTCCCCGGCCTTCGCTCCGAGCCGCGGGCGACCAACGGCAGCCGCGTACTCTCCTTCCACCAGCCAATCGCTGGCGGGGCCGCGACACCTCACACTCCGCTGAGCTGGAAGGAGACGCGTCACCCACGTCCCGCGGCGCGCGCACCCCCACCAGCCTCCGCGCGGACCACGCCCCCTCTGACGTCCCCAGGCCTGCGGCCGGAGCCAGGAGGGCACAAAGCTCTGAAGCCTGAGCGACCGGCTCCGCCTACCCAGGACCCGCCTACTTGGTGGCACCAATTCAAGAAAGCCTTCCGCCCTCCTAGGGTCCACGCCCCTCGCTCTGCGTGCGCCCGTTCCGCGCAAGGGCACTTGGGAGGTGTAGTTTAGGTTACGGAACACCGCTTTCCCTGTCCAGGTCCCCCAGAATCTATGATTTGATATAGAGTTCTATAATTTCGCTTCTTACTGCCAGAACGACCAGCTCTAGAATTGTATACCCAGTTCTTTTTCTCTTTGAATACAGTTCATCAAGTTTGACTTCGAACGACGATGGGGGGAGAGAAGAATAAAACTGTCCTAATGAAATTTAAAAGGCTATTTCCCGTAGTCGCTGGGTTGGACCCTTAGGGCTGGATGCTGATTGGTAGGTTAGGGAGGGGGCGTGTCAGGATGGCCCTCATGTGATTGGTTGGGACCGAGAGTCTTTCCCTTTCCCGTAGCTCTGGGAGAATTTTGTAATCCGCCCAATTCCCAGGTGTTGGTTCTGTTGATTTGAACCTTTTGGGTTCACTGCAGTGGAGCCAGAAGGGAGGCTGCGGTCCCTTCTGAAGTAGCTAAGCAACCACAGACGCTCCAAGTTTTAGGGTGCACTGAAAGCGGGGAAGATGGTCGCGAACATCTACCTACTCACTGCTCAATACGTGCAGCTTGGTCACTTCTATTTGGCCAAATTCCCTGAAAAGAACTCAGAAGCTCATAGGGGAACTGTCTCCCTGAAACTCCGAGCTGTTTGACCACTTCTGCCCCCAAGAACCTAATCTTGCAAAGTAGCTACTGTAAAAGAAAAGAAGACATTTGGCCCTTCATTCAGCTCTCATATTTCATTTGGCTCTTCATATTCAGCTCCCGACGCTAGGGAGAAGTTAGTCGTTTCATAGGGATATTTTAGATAAGAATATAAAAGTGTAACACAAGGATGTTCCAACTTTGTTTTCCCTATCAAGAGACTAGTAACTATCTGCTCCATGATACTTCCAGAGAAATTAAGGAAAGAATATAAATCCACTGGGGATGGGGAGGCGTTGAAGGGAAAGCGGCAGAGACTGCCTTGAAATATAGCATAATGGGGTATGGCGATAGAAAACGAGTAAAATGCCCAACTAATGCCTAATTTTCTGCTATAACAAAACTCACGTTCCCTAAAGATTCTTAGACTATTCTGAAAGTCCCAAAGGACTAAATGGCACAAGGAACCAGAGTTCTCCCATTTCTAAAAGGTTAAATACACAGAAACATCAAGCAACTCATATCTTGCCTAATAAAGGTCAGAAACTACGTTTGCTGATGGAGAAAAAGAACATGCAATCTCAACACCATCTCCTTTGTCCATTTTTGCATATAAAAATCATACTTAAGGAGCCCAAGACAAGAATCACCTGTCCATTTAAGATGGTGGGATTTGATAAGCAAGTCCTGATATATTTTGACTTTGTTGAAAAAATATCAGCTCATTTCAATATTCGAAAGTGCTGAGACAGTGTATGTCTAAGAAAGATCTCAGAGAGGAACCACTGTTGCCAAATGACATTAGATGGTTCCAAAGTAACAATTAGAACAGAAATTCCCTTGAAATCTGCGAGGGAACTGAGAGGAGACCAATAAACCAAAACCAAAATGAATGTGGCAGTCAGTACTTAAAACTTTATATATTAAAATGAAACTTTTCTTACTACTTGTCCCCACCTCATTTTCTTCTTTTTAACATATGTACATGTAGATACATGTATAGAATACATGGGGCCGGAGATTTAGCTCAGTGGTTCTGACACCAGCCTCACAAGCGCAAGGTCTTGAGTTCGATCCCCGGTAACCACATACAATGCTGGGTGTGGTGACTCACACCCACCAGTAATCAATGCCACAAACCACCGTGCCAAGCGTGGTAGCTCACACCTGTTATCCCAGCACTTCGGAGGCAGAGGCAGGAGGATTGCTGAGTTGGAGGCTTGCCTGGGCTATGTAGTGAGCTCAGGGCCAGCCTGAACTACAAAGCAAGATCCTCTCTCAAAAAAGAAAAAAGAATAGCATGTATCTTGTATGTAGACATACCATTTCTGAAAAAAGTATAAACTATTTTACCAGTCTACCTTAACAGAGCACTGAGAATTTGGCCAACGTGAGTGGTAAAGTGGAATACAGAGGAACAGAAGACAGTAAACGGACTTCTAAAGCAGCCTGAGAACACAGCCCCCTAAGGGATGGAAGAATCACGAAGTCCTGCACTGGCTTTGTATGGTTATCTTGACATTGCAGGCAGCAAAATGTAAGATTCTCCACTCATTTTATTTTGTGACCCCAAATTTCATTGTCCTTCGTGGGGATGGCATAAGAGTATTTTAATGATCTCTGACTTTAATAAGTGGTCAGTGGAAGCCAGTCATGAGAAGGAATGATTATACACAGATGATGAAGAGAGAGAAATCAAAATGGTTCAATTTCCAAGAGATCATAAATGTCTTAGTTCACTTTGTGCTGTTATTACAGAACAGCTAAGACTGGGCATTTTTAGAAACCAAATAGCTTTTATTTTCACAGTTTTGGAAAGCCCAAAAGCAAGGAGCTGCAGTGGAGAGGCCTCTTGTTGCTCTGACCCACATGTTGGAAGGGCTAACAAGGAAGGGGAGAGAGGAGGGTGGGGAAGAGACAGAGACAGAAAGCATTTTTGTAATAATGACATCAGTCTAGTCATATGAGAAGAGCCTCCATGGCTGTCGCCTTCTAAAGGTCCCGCACTTCAGCCCTGTTGCATTGTGGAATGAAGTTTCATGCATGTGAACTTTGAGGGACATATTCGAACCATAGTACCGTGTTTGCAGGGCAGAAGATTAGTTTGATTTTGAAGGAAATGAGTAAATTTCTGGTCAAAGTACCTAGCAGAAATTCACAAGCACAAGATTCCAAATAGCAAGAGAAAAATGGCAACTGAAGACAACCTATTAGAATTTCTAACTATTTTGTTCCTCACTATCACTTGTATAATTCTCTGTCTCCTAAAGTATTGCTTTTATCATGTCTGTGCTTTGTTGCAAAAATCTTCTGTAACTCTAAAATATTTGTCAAAAAAAAATCCTGCTTCCCTTGTCTGGCACTTAAAGCCTCCCATAATCCAACCCAGTTGATGGTTCAGGCCTTATCGATCATCTTTGCCTTTCATGAATCAACCTTTTCACCAAAACACACTGTTTCTCCTGCCATGAAATGCCTAGGTTCTCATGATACTGTTTTCACTTAACATTCATTGTACATGTTCTGTCTCCCCACATAATGCATGAATTCCTTATGAGAAAGGTGGTGCATTTTAGCTGTGTAAAAATTTTTAGTCATTTCAAGGGCCTAAGATATGTGCTTTACTTTTTTATTTGATTTGTCTGATCATGCTGACTTATAATCTGCTCTCTAGTTTAAATTCATAAAAAAAAAACATGCCCCTGGGATAGGACAGATTTACTCACTTGACTAGTCAGGCACCTCTAGCCAGCAGCCTCCTCCTATACACAGTGCCAGGTTAGCTTTTGAGCATGACATTGTTTGTGTCTAATTAGATTTTTCAGGGTTTCAATTGCCCCAGTGTCACCTGTAGCAATGAAGTGTCCAGCAAATATTTGTTGAACTTTTTTTATATGAAAGATGCTGAGACAAATATGTGTCTGTGGAAATACTACATCATCTTTGCCAGGAGTCTTAACTTTCCAGACCCTCTTGTTAGTGCAGTGAAGCCCAACGACTCCTTTTCAGAATAAAGTTATAAAATAAACCAAGTACACAGTTATAAAATAAGTAGATTATACAGCAAATCAAGGAAACCAAAGTACAGTTGCCAAATTGTACAAGTTGCCAGGTGTGATGACCTACAGCTGTAATCCTAGCACTCAGGAGGATGAGACAGGAAGGGTCACTGTGAGTTCAGCCCCAGCCTGGGCTATATCATAATTGAAGGCTGGCCTGAACTGTTACGCGAGACCTTGTCCCAAAACATAACAAGAAGGGCCAGGGATTTAGCTCAAGTGGTACCGCACCTACCTGGGAAGCACAAGGGCCTGAGTTTGATCCCTCCTGGTACCAAAAAAAAAATATATATATATATATGTATGTATATATATAATGTATGTATATATATATATATATGTGTGTGTGTGTGTGTGTGTGTGTGTGTTACAAAATAGATTTGTAATATAGTCATTGGGCTTTTTAAAAAATAAGTGACAGGATCTGGCAGCAAGTCTAGTAGCTTCAGTTACTCCAAAGTAGGGATGAGTATAAAATGTGTTTCATATCTATAATATGCTTAAAGGGATTTTCCATTGTTGACATAGTTATATATATGGTACTGGTAGTACTGGAACAGTTTGTTGCCTACATTCATAATAAAATGAAATTCTAAATATCAGTAAGGCATTAGTGAAAATAATTATTTTCCATTCTAGTCATGGGGCCAGTAAATTATACCTATAGACCCCCAGGTTAAGAAATTCTGCAGGATAACAGTATTTTTCAACCCATTGGTCACAATTTATTAGTGTGGCGAGACATTAGTTTTAAAATTGATTTATTAGTACATGTTTGTAACATACAATGTTTCTATTCCCTGTGGGGAGCTGCAACATGTACATACTACATCTTAATTCCTTTCTTTATCCCTTTTCCTTTCCCTCCCCACTCCTCCATCCACCTCTTGAACTGGAGGAGTGCAGAAGCAATTTTTAAAAAGTAAAATATAATAATTTTTTTGTTTTGTTTTTTTTGAGACAGGGTCTCGCTTTGTAGTTCAGGCTGGCCCTGAGCTCACTATGTAGCCCAGGCAAGCCTTGAACTCAGCAATCCTCCTGCCTCTGCCTCTTGAGTGCTGGGATTACAGGCTCGAGCCACCAAGCCCGGCATCTGTGGTATGAGGTACTGATTGCCAGTAGGCATACCATGCCTAGTATTGTGGTATGTGGTTACCAGGGATTGAACCAGGGACCTTGCTCTTGTGAGGCAGGCGCTGGAACCATTTGAGCCAAATCTCTGGCCCAATATAATGAATTTTTAAAAGTATGTTTCAGTACAGGGATGTACTTTTCTGGCACACTTATTTCAGTGATTTTGTGTGTGTGTATGTGTGTGTGTGTGTTTGCTTTCTATGATATATGTCCTTGAACTGGGTTGCAGTGTAACATATGTTTAAATTTAAGTTGCACTGAAAATAATTTGAAAGCCACACACTAGGAGAAATGGGATACTTCCGAGAATGAATAATGCAGAAATGATACAAGTAGTGCGTATCACAGAATCTTAAAGAAAAAGGGAAAAAATGTTGAGATTATTATCAAGGAAGACTTAAAGGTGAAAGTACATTTGAGGTGGGCCTTGAAAGAATAGGCTTCCCAGGGGCCGGAGGGTTAGCTCAGTGGTTCCGGCACCTGCCTCGCAAGCGCGAGGTTCTGAGTTTGATCCCCGGTAACCACATATAACGCTGGGTGTAGAGACACGTCCACCAACAATCAATACCGCATACCACAGTACCAGGCGTGGTGGCTCACACCTGTCATCCCAGCACTCGGGAGGCAGAGACAGGAGGATTGCTGAGCTCGAGGCTTGCCTGGGCACCATAGTGAGCTCAGGGCCAGCCTGAACTACAAAGCCAAAAATTTCTTCCCTCATTCATTTAGGTCTATTTTAGAACTAGCTAGTGATTCTGTAAAGTTAAGCATGTACCTGAGTGATTGAGGAAAACTTAATTTTGTCTCATTTGTTTATCCCAGTTTGAGTCCTGAGTTGGGAAGATCATTATATGGATCAAATGATTTCTTCTCTACTAGAGCAAGGGGAGGTATGTCATACTGAGGTATGTCAACCTGTAAACCGTTAAAGATCTGTGCTTAAATGATAGTCAGGGTCAACTTGTATTGAGGACCTTTACAGTTTTCACCCACTATGCAACTTGCCCAGTTACACTTAAATGACTCTTGCAGTTTAATGAAACTCATTGGAAAAGCATGATCCACAGGAAAGCATTAGATACTTATCACCTCCTATCACCAAATAGCTAATGAACAGCACTGGCGATGCTCCTGGAAGAGGTGTGACTATGGAGAATAACACATTTTTATACAAAGTTCTCATAGATCAGTCACAAGCCACTTTCTCCATAGAGTTCCCCTGGCAGGGGCCTGCTTTATAATCCCTCCACTTTATGAATTTCTGTAATATGAGTTATGACATTCTAACACTATTCTTGCTGTGTCCTTTACCAAAAGAACGAGAAATATGTTATTTCATCTCCATATCCTCCACAACACTTAGCAATATCCTCAGCACAAAAGGAACATTTCGATCGAGACACAGAGAATGATGCTGATAATGACAACAATGATTTATGAAATAGCACATTGACTTTTGGGGGACACCTTCTTCTAAAAAAAATAGTGTCTCACTATGTAATCCAGACTGCCCCTCCAACTCATGGGTTTTCCTGTCTCAGCCTCCTGAGTGCTGATATTACAGGTATGCACCATTGTCCCCAGAACTGAGCATCTTTTATATACAAAGTTAGAACTTTTATATGCATTCCTTCATTTAAAACTAGGAAAAAAACTACAAGTAAGTACTCTGGTTCTCATAACATTTGTGACATGGAACATTAAAATATGACTAAGAAACATTTGGCCCTTATTGAATAATGAAGATGAGAAAGAAAGAAATTTTTGATAACTTCAAGAAGAATTTGAATTTTGAATCCTAGATTACCTTTTAAACAACTGTGGTTAATTATAAACATTGAGTGTTTTTAATTTTCTCTTCTTCCAGGGTTCCTTTTAAGCTGAAAAATTATATATGAGGCATACATGCGTATAATTGCTATCAACTATATCTACTTTTCAGAGGCTCATATTTGCTGAAAATATATTCATAATCCACAAAGTATTTTGAATTAATTTGCTTTATTGTACATATTTACAACATTGTATACAATGTATATACAGTTCGTGAATCTATGTTTTTTTCTTTTACTTGCATGAGTAGATCTTTGCATTTTCATCCCTTTTGATCAACTACAATTTCTTCCCAAAGAAATTGGGTACTTTCCCAAAATTTACTAAAAACAGAAAACCATGTAAAAATATAGTTTGCTAACCATATCACAGAACATCTCTGAACTTTTTAGTGGTTTTTGTTCATAGATAAGCTTGGAAACTGTACTGATATATTCTTTTCTAGGTCTTTGAGCCATTGTTTTTACAAGAGAAAATAAAACATTTCCACTATGTGGCTGAAGGGAACCTTGGTAAAAAAAAAAAAAAATTTAAACTCGAATTTTATTTAATGTTTAAGTCTTATCAATACTTTAATTGATGATAATAAATAATTATGTTGTTGCCTGGAGAGGGTCATGCTTTTATCCTACCAAAATAAAATTACTTCTTTCAAGATTTCTCCTTTGCCAATGATAAAGGGAAGATACCTGAGTAGCTCTTTCTCCCAATTTCTCTCTTATATACTCTGCTCTTTTGTTCCAAACTCTTGCTCTTTTGTTCTTCCACACCCAAGTAAGAACTTCATCTCTGCATTTCAAAATATATAATCTATACTGTAAAACTTCAGCAGGCCTGGGATCTCTCAGTAGAGCTTTCTTTCTTGGTTAGAAAATTAATAAAATAAACATCTGATACCAAACTATAAGCTAAAGCATTTCATTAATGATGGAACATTTCTTTCTTTAGTGGGCAAGGAACTTGCAGTAAACACTTGGTATCACTGAACCAAGAAACTTTTTGCCATCTATGCAATGGGTCATTAGGGTCAACAGTATCAGATGCATATGTAGCAGATACCAGATAAATATAACAGAATGGAAAATTGAGAAGGAAAAAAGAAAGAGAGGGAGAGAAAGGAGGGCTTAGCTTATAATAATTTCAAAGTTTATTTCAAACGTCTCTCAACTCAAAACTACAAGTTATTGCTTATAAGCTTGACATGTATTTCCATGAATATATATTAATATCTTTAGGATTTTGTCCGTAAGATTTTCCAAGGCCTACAATTTTTCTATGACCACAAACATGCCTTCATTCCTGAAGAAAATTGGGCATTCAAACTGGAATTGTCTCACATTTTACTTACAGTCTGTATTATTATTTTACTCTTACCATATTTATATACATGAGTAGAAAAATTAAAAATATACGAATATACTTTCACCATACTGGAGACTAAACCAAGGGCCTTTCACTGAACTACACATGTATCCTTTTTCATTTTTTTTTCTCTTTTTGAGACAGGGTCTCACTTTGTAGTTCAGGCTGGCCCTGAGCTCACTATGTAGCCCAGGCAGGCCTCGAACTCAGCAATCCTCCTGCCTCTGCCTCTCAAGTGCTGGGATTACAGGCATGAGCCACCATGTCCAGCTTTCATTTTTTGACATAAAGTCTTACTGAGTTGCTACTGACCAAACAGGGCTTGAACTTGTAATCCTCCTGCCTCAGTCTTCCACAGTGGTATGATTACAGATATGTGCCAGAGGGCCTGGCATGTACTGTGGTTTTGGTTGTTTGAAGGCTTTAGTATATTGTAGGCTATACAATAAGATTGGGACTCAATCACTGAGATGGTGATTAAAAAATGTTCTGATATTAGTATTTTGGTTTCAGTAAAAGGCTGGGTGAAGAACATAAGCTATTTAATTTTTTATTTTGGTCAAGAGGATATATGTAGAGCTAAAAATTAACAGTATTTATGAAGTGAAACACTAGTGGAGGCTATGGTTTAATTTTTGATGTCTCCCTAGTTCCAGGTCCTTTGCTTAGTACCACTGGAAAGTTGTGGGAGCCTTAAGATGCAAAGATTAGAAGGAGGTCATAGATCATAGGGGCCATGCCCTTGAAGGAGAAATTGGGACCTTAGGCTTCTGTTTCCTTTGTCTTTGCTTCTCAGCTGCCAGAAGGCAAGTAGCAGCCTCTACTGTGCACTACATATCATGGTGTTCTTTCTTGCCACAGGAGAAACTCTTTGGAAACAACAGCCTATCAACTATGAATTGAAGCATCTGAAACTGTGATCCAAAATAAACCTTCCTCTCTTTAAACTTATTACCTTTGTGACAGCAATGGGAAGCTAACTCTCCAGGGATACTTTGGCATTTCGGAGTATAAACTCTGTATGGATATCTAAACTGAAAAATGTTTTATAAAATATTGGGGGCCAGAGATTTAGCTCAGTGGTTCCGGCGCCTGTCTTGCAAGTGCAAGGTCCTGAGTTCGATCCCTGGTAACCACATACAATGCTGGGTGTGGTGACTCACACCCACCAGCAATCAATACCACATACCACAGTGCTGGGCGTGGTGGCTCACACCTGTAATCCCAGCACTCGGGAGGCAGAGGCAGGAGGATTGCTGAATTTGAGGCTCACCTGGGCTCCATAGTGAGCTCAGGGCCAGCCTGAACTACAAAGAGAGACCCTGTCTCAAAAAAAAAAAATTGTCCTGGAGTTTGAGAATTCCTGTTCAACTTCTAACACCAACAAAACTTCACAACTGCAGGGCAAAAGACAAACAGATTGAGGGTTAATCAATATATGACAGAACCTATGAAAATGGGCTTTTCTAAAATAAATGGGCCTTGAAACACTCCTGGATCACTTCTTTTCATGACTCTTCTCTAATTATTCTTTCTGTATTTTTTCTCTTTTCTGGACCCACACTGCCATGTCACTGTCTACCTTCAGTTTCTTCACCAAGACATACATCCATGTGATTTTTCTCAAAGCCTACTAAGAGAATCATACCTGATCTCAGGGCCACCATGTTTTTATTGTGGGGATTTCTCTTGCTTGACACAAGGTAAATGCTACAGGTGTTCAGAGTACAAAAGGGAGGGCGAAGCAAAATCAGCTGCTCAAGGAAGATAAAGGAAGGGATAGACAAGGTCTTGACCTTTCTAGACAACTACATTTTCCCTAGTAGGAGGAGCACACATGTATGTGCTAGCATATATATGTGTGTGTATGCGTGTATGCATGTGTGGTGTGTTGGGTTTAATGCAGAGGGAAACACATACAAAGCAAAATATGGAAGCCAAGCCTTATTTGTTATGGAAAGTGGAATGAAGCCAATTTACCTTGAGAAAAGGTTGCAAATATAACAAAGTGTTGTAGAACACAAATCTGAAAAGATAATTTGAGGCAGATTTACTGAAAGCCCTGTTAAGCTCTTTCCTGCACTAATACTGCTCTTCTCTGTATTGTGGAATAATATCCCCGTGCTCCAAAAAGTAGCCAAGCTCACTTTAATCTTGAAAATAACACCTCATGAATCTCCTACATCCTGAAACCTGACAGATGATTACTGTGCAAGAGGAGAGCTAATTTGCTTCACAGGTGAACAGTTTACTCTTGGAGAAGAAATTAGTCATCCAAGAACCAGAAAACCTAAAGGAACTGTCTTTCCTCTGAGATCATCAGAACAACTAGAGATTATTGCTTTAGTGTCTTTGCAACATTAGAAACTTATCTAGATAAAAGGATATAAGGAGAGAGAAGGAAGACAAATATGAACAAAAGATGAAGAGAAACAAAAACAGCATTCATACTGGAAAGGGAAAGGAGAAAGAACATAGTGTGGCGAATCCTCTAGCTTCATGTTTAACATGGGGCCTTCAAGAGCTTTGTCTTCCTTACTTGTTCTAAGAAGCAACCTTTGAAGTGTTGACCTGTGGTACCAAGGATATACTTCATGAGTTTTACAGGCAGTGGTGGCTATACAACTTTTGCCGTAATCTTTTTTTTTTAAAGAAGGATTTATTTCAATCATAAAAGCTAGAAGCTAGACTGTGACAGGAGCAACGCACTGATAAAAATAACTCATCGTAGAAAATAAGATTTAGTCCCATTCTTTCCTGTTGCAGTTGCTTAAGAAACTGAAAATGCACAGTCAGGAAGCACATGCTTGGTACTTCCTTTTGCACCAGAAATGACTGGGGAGAGCAAAGCCTAGCCAGAAATGTTTCTTCCTTAGCACACTCGCTTAGTTCTCTGTATGTCTGAACATCCAAACGTGATCAGAGAAATCATAAAAGCACAAGCACCATGTCATCATGTTGCTGAAGGCCACAGACAAAATAAAGTGGATGATCGGGCACCCCAACTCCTACAAACTTTGTTTTATCAGAAGAGATGTAAGCAATACACTCTTAAAGACAGTGATGTCCCCCGAAAGGGTGTACACAAAAGTCAAGCTGGCTTTATTATTAGGGCAATATGTTTAGGGATATTGATTTTTTGCTCTTATGTAATTCACAGGATATCTCTATTTTAACCTCAGGTTAAAATTACCAGTAGATTTCCACTCTATGTTCCCCTAAAAGAACCTCTATGTTTGCCAGAAGGGTATCTCATGTGAGAATAGCAGGTGGCATATTGATTAGAATAGGCTTATGAAAGGAACACTTATCTTTGGCTCCCACATTTCTGTGTGACCCTCTGATATCATTTATGTGGTAGTGCTTCCTTCAAAACAGCTGCCTTCAAACACATGCCACGTAGAGATTTTGATGAGTAAATTAAATTCCCAGGAAGGGAAGTAGACCAAACCTCTACACTCTGCAACTCAAACTTGCGGTTTCACCTTTCATACTTTCTGCAATGCAACAGGCTTGCTTGTAGGACAAAAATCAAACACGCATGTGCAAACAGATTGACATGGGAAAGAACAGATGGTTTTATACCACACCTCACAAACTGTGGGCTGTTCTCTTCTATTACTCCTGGGCGAAGTATTTAATTTTTTGTTCCCAAAATGAAAACTGACAGACACAATGTCTTTCCCAACCCCCAACCCTATTGCCACTTACTATCTAATTGTCGATGCCATTCATTGAGGAAATGGACACAGGAGAGTCACTGAAAGGAACGTGGACCCTGGTGGCAAGAGGCAGGACTAGAATGCCAGAACCTCACCACTCATGGGACCTTGGCAAGGCTCTCGAGTTCTCTAAGACTGTAAAGTGAGAATGGTGGGATACTCTGGAGTTGACCTGAGAGTCAAATGAGGGAATAGTTTAAACTGTATGAACAACATCAGTACTGTTCTTAAAATATCAGTGATAAGAGAGGTAAGTGGAAAATACAATGTCTATATATCCAAATATCTAAAGGTCTTTATTCTTCCTCTGAACTGAAGAGGAAGCAAGTCCTCAGTTTAAACCAACCATGGAAGATGAGGTGATAGTGCTAAGACTTGCAACAGCCAACCAGGTGGAAATGAAGCTTCCGCTCCCTCTTCCCTGTCACCTCTGTAGGTGGGGTTCTCAATGAGATCATCCAGACCGAGACAGGCCCGTAGCAAGCAAAGACTTGCTGGCCCAGAAATAAATTGGTTACGATCATTTCACTATGACTTTAAGTGAACAAGAAGGGTCTTGAAGATATACCCAGAAATACCCTGAGTTCTTTTGAGGTTATACC
>PVIC010013107.1:26880-38713 GCA_004025085.1 Thryonomys swinderianus
AAAAAAAACAGAAAGGCCCTACTAACTTCACTCTGCTCATGAAATAAAGATAAAACACTATGTCTTGTTTCTCGCTCAAATAAACCTCTCAAAAGGGTTAGAAGCACAATAACACAGAGGTCAAGAGCTGAATGGATCTGAGTGTGAACCTGAGTCCTATCAGTTCCTGCAGAGTAATGTTGTAGATAAACATGCCAATTACTGTCCAGTGTGCATGGTAATTTGCTCATCTGTAAAATGGTAATAATGATAATATACCTCCTGAATAAGATCCCTGGAAGAAGGTTATGTATGTGAAGTATTTAGTGGGATACTAGACACACAAGTAACCTCCTCAATAAAGATTAGCTATTATCATTATTGAAACCCCATCTTTGCTTCTTCTTTTTCCTTAACATACTGAACTCTGCCTCTTCTCATCCTGATCTCCCTAGTTTACCAGTTTTAACCACTGAATGCAACTCTTTCAGTGATCTAAGGCTTCTTCGGTGTTGCCCTAATAGTTCATCATCTTTTTGAACCTCACTCTTCCTTTGGCCTCCTGGATCTATGCAATCTTCTCTGTCTCTTGATGAGCTCTTCTGTTTTTCTGTGGGGTGGGTGAGGGGTTTAGCACATTTGATTTATTGCTTTTCTTCCCCAGTGGAGACCAAGTCGTAAAACTGAATCCGGAACCCATGCATAGAAAGTATGAATTGGGCAGTGAGCAGTTTGGACCACCGAGATCTCCCTAAGGAGACTAGCTTTTGTTTGATCCTCAGGGATGCTGTATAATTAAAAGGATAAATATTGTAAAAGGAAAACAAGGATACATCTTCATCCACTCAATACTCAATATTGCCAGGGCCAAATTATACACTGTTAAAGAAGATTCAGTTTTGATAGTGTATTGGTCAAAATTTTAGGTGTGTTTAAACATTAGCTTTTCGCAATGTTTTATTTAGGTTGTCAGTACAGTAATTAGTAACATAAGTACTGCAAAGTGAATACATAACTTATTTCCTGAGTCTGTGCTATCATCTGCGATTTCTCTTCCACTACATTTCTCTTCCCCCACATTTCCCCATCCATCTCTGTTGTTTTCCAGAGTTCTCACTAGAAAGTTATTGTTTTATTACCTTATTGCACCTTTATCCTCTCTACAATGCCCTGAAATCAGAATATGAAAAATCTCACATCTGTCAGTGTTTAGGGATGAAATCTAACATGTCTCCAAAGCAGGCAAGAATCTTGATTATTCTGGGTGGTCTATTGTTTCACTTCCAGGAAATGATGCCAGATGTATCTGTGCAGATGATTACTCAGCCTTTGTTTAAACAAGTCTTCTAATGTCTTGAATTAATCTTGATTATCATACAGTGAATTAATATGATTTCCTCCTCCCGGTCAGTCTTGTGAAACATCTAGTAAGGGGTCAGTCCGGACCCTTCTGTGATCTTTGAGAGGAGGAACTATATCCTTTTCATCTTATGGGAATCATAAGCAATAAAACCATGTAAGTTACTTCCTCTTCCTCCTTCTCCACAGCAATTTACCAGAGCAAGCAGCCTCCTTCCTTCCTGTCACCGCTCTCTTTCTTTCTCTGTCTCTGTCTCTGTTCCTCTCTCTCTCCGAACATGCACTCTGTGCACTGTAGTTCAGGAGACAGGCTTGACATATTAGGGTAATAGAAAGAGACATAGTCTACACTTCCAATTCTGTCGTCTCATTTGATTCTTTATACTTTCCAAAGAAACAGTTTACATATACCTCCCTTAAGTAAGCAAATACATCTAAAGCTTTTTAAACATCAAGAGAATGCCATAAAGTTTTTCTGACAGACCGAAAATAATTGGCAATTAGATGGGATTACAGATAATCACTTGAGATTATCACTGTCATAGATTTGTAGGGCATTACTCTACATTGTCCATGGGTAAATATAATAGCAGTTACATTTTAGGTTTACAAAAGTACAGGTAATTTTGCGTATGTTATCTACTTTAAATATAGGAATGCCAACTAGGATTCTAAGCCACCCACTCTATCACTTAGCAATTTTTCTAGTAAATAGAAGTGCTTACCTGATGTGTTGACCCTATAGCTCAATAATTGATCTATAATTTACCTAAAATTTTAGGTATGTTTATCTAATTAAAATAAAATAATTTGTACCCAAATCCCACAGCAGCAACTTGATACTTCATGTAACATTGGTGATTGGGTATTTTCCAACTTAGAGTTCCCACTTCGCAACTATCCGGTAGACTTTTCCAATAAACTATAATCCCCCCAGCCTTGATGGTAGAGAAATGGTTTATACATATCCTTACTTCTGTGGTGCTCTCAACACATACTACCAATTCAGTAAATGTGCAGTGAATGAATATATGACGTTAGCCATCTACAGAGATCCACTCTTCACTGTTCCACTAGTCAAATACCTAAGCAACTTCAACCTTGGGGTTTTAACATTGCCTGTAAATCCTGGAGCCCAAATGTAATATAATTACAGTTTAATACAGAAAGGCCAACGAAATTTAATAGAAACATTGGGGCATAAAATTAGAACACCACTAAAGTTTCAATTTCTAATAAAAAATCATGAGACAAATATACTTAGGCTCAGCTCTGAGTATCAAACATGTGATTTATCTGAAGCCCCAGATAATTCTGAGAAATACTATTGTTAGAGAAGAATCAAAAAGAAGCATTTTGGCAATTGTTATACTCTCAGATTATGATGCATTTTCTGCCTGAGAAGAGTTAGATGATCTGGGTGGCTTTAGTTACTACATCACCTCCTACTTTGCAAGGTGAAATATGGCATTTTCATGAGTCGTATTAGAGCCTATTATGCTTTATAAATGTTGATCATAAAAGGAATGTGGGGAGGTTTCTATCTAGATGTTTGCCGTATGTGTCCCAAGAGCACTGGTGGTAGTTCTGCAAGGTGATTGGATTAGAGAGGCAGGATTGCTGATTGGCTAGTAGGAGAGGAGGCTGGTTGGGAGAAGTAGGTCTCAGTGGGCATGACCTGGAAGTTTTTCTTTCTCTTCCTGGCTCCTCCCTTCCTGGCTGCCGCAATGTGAGCAGTTTTTGTCTTCACTCTCCCTCTCTGTCATGTCATTCTGTCCTGGAGGCAGCCAACTATGGACTGTAATGTGTGCCAAAATATAAAAGAGAGATACTACAAGCAAAGAGATAGGTCTTTGTAAGAAGGGAAGAGACTAAGATTAAGGGAGAGGAAGAGAAGGGAATGAAAAAAGACTTATGTATGCTATGTACTTGTACCAAATTTATCTGATGAATGTAATCATTATATATTGCAAACACATAGTTATTAAAAATACAAAATTATAAAAATAAAAATTTTAAAAATAAACTTTCTTCTCTTAAATTTCAGGTGTCAGTAGGGACAAGAAAGTGACTAAGACATGAGGCTCAGGCCTTAGACAAAATGGGAAATTCAAATTCCGTGAAAATCATCATAGGCATATTTCTTTTTAATAGAATTTCCCCAAAGAACCATAAGAAATAATGTCTTACTGCTGAACCAGAAGCTTAGAGAAGATTATGGCTCCTGGGGGTCTTTCCTCTACTGATGAGAACCACTGCCTGAGGACCAAGGAGAACCGAGTTGGCAGAGTTTTGTACACACTCTGCCCCTGTGAGCTTAGGGCACTCCTTAGGTCACCATTTTCATCAAAGCCACCTGATCTTTCTTCTTACCTCAAGAGAGAAACTGCTTCCCATTTGTCCAGAGTCCAGACCTGATATCCAAGCCGTCTCTGCCAAGAAGGGAAGCTTCGTTCACAAGGACCACTTGTTTATTGTACAGACAAGGCCAAGCTCTTTGTCCAAACAAGCCTACTTGGACTACTAAACTCTGTGAAACCCTCTATGGGAGTTCCTGGGAGTTAATACAAGTTGTCTACATTCAATTTTTTCTATGGATCTTTGAACCTCTTTTTATAAACAATCTTCCCCAGTAATGCAGCCAAGTCTGAGCATGCGTAATATATTCACAGCCAAGTTATGGAATAGTCACTTGGAGTTGCCCTTGAATTGTCTGTTTACATAGGTTTAATTAATCCTCCCAAAGGTATATTCGGGGTGGGCCAAATATGGAGATTACATATGGAGATTACTAGGACTGATTTAATCAACTCATTGTCATTCATCTATTGATTCATCACATTGTTGAGCACTTACTCACAACTATGATAGTCCAGGCATTGTGCTAGATGCTGGAGAGCTGGAATGGAAAGTGGAGTCTCTGCCTCTGAACTATGCACAGCCTAGTGGGAAGCTCCATGATGTAGTGGTGAGAATCAAAGACTTAAGAATTGGATCTGTGTTCTAATCCTAACCTTACACCTTTTGAACATTCTAAACGTGTAATTTCCTTCTAAGCTTCACTTCCCACGTTGTAAAGTGATAGTAATAATGATCCTATTACCCTTCACAATGGTAGTATGAGAATTAATGTTCCAGGCATTCTACCCAGCACATGATAAACATTGTATAGATGATGTCTGTTATCACTGTCAGCATCCTCCCGAGGACAACCAAGTAAATTAATATTGCATTTAACATATCAGGATGGGGGAAGGAACATAGTCTGGAGTGGTGATGGGGACGAAGACATAAGAGGAAGCGAAGTGATAACAAGCCATCCCTGGAAAGATAAGTAGCAGGAGGTCAGGAAAGGGAAGGGTATTCTAGAAAGGAGAATCAGTCCATGTACCAAAACACAGGAGTAGAGATCAGCAAGCACTTTCAGGATACTGAGAGTTCAGTGTGTCCAGTTCTTGGAACATACACAAGGAAGTGGGGGAGGAAGAAAGGGGCGGTGCTGTCATCCTGGAGACGGATGTGGTCACAGGGCTCTGCATTTCCACAGGAACAGCCTCTTTCAGTTTTCTCTCTACACTACTGCCCTCGCTCTATAAGTAACCAGGTGGTCCCATGGCCCCTAAGGATCATCTCCACAAGCTTTAGGTTTTAGACGTTTGTCTTTTTCTTTGTTTTCCATTTCATACCACTCACTGCAGGTATCTGCAGAGAAGAGCAAAGCTCTGATATATACTGTAATTTCCAGGATTACACTGAGGAACGTGACCTGCCCTGCACTCCAGAGAATACTCTGTCAGATAGAAGGAGGCCCTTATGTCTGAGAGAGCTAGAAGAGAAGAAAGAAATTATTTGTGTTCAATGACTGTAGAATCTATTCTTATAACTAGTGTCTCTTTTTCTCAGTAATGACAGCGTGGAAGGAGATATTTCAACTTGTGGCTGTGTCCTACTGGCAGCTTTAGTTAAATCAAACTTGGTAAACACATTAATGAGGCATGTACTTTCTATTATCAGCTGGAAACCCAAGAGTCTAGAGTGCATGCTTTTTCTGATGCATCATGATGTCCTTTGGACATTAGTCATGACCAGTCTGGCTCAGAGACAAATAGAAAGAAAAGTAGAAGCCACAGCCAAATATGACATCACAAAGCTTGCTGACTTGCCATGAATGGAGAAACCATAGTAGAGGCCTTCATCAAATCAGTGGGCAGAATATTGGTTTGGCCTTGCAGAGCAAGAAGTGCAATATGAATAGAAAAGTCTTGGTAAGCTCAGTTGAATTTGAAGGGGTCAAGGTTGGGCTGCTCTTCAACTTAGTTCTGGCCATATCAGGAAAAACCATGACTAGGGATAGTGTAAATACAGTGGTCTCTAAGAAGTGCTTAGGCAAGAGGTCCAGTCTTCCTCAGTAGGGATACGAAGAACCAAAGACTGAAATTGAAGAATCAAGAACTGAAATTGATGAGATTTATACAAGAGCCATTTAGTTTTGGTTTTACTGGATCTAGGATTATGTACTGTGTTATATAGTATTTGGAAGAGTGGAAACAACATGAAAGAAATTGGTGATATTTAAAGTCATAGATGAATGTAATCAACCAATATTAGACTAAATATACACTTTAATCCATGTATTATTTGGCTTTGTTACCTTTTAGCCATGATGATTTCATTTTAGATATTAAAGACAAAAATCTGTCACACTAATATATAATTATATATATTATATATGTATATACATTGTATATTATGATATATAATTACATACACATTATATACATTACATATATAATATACATTATATATTATATTATTATATATACATTATATTATTATATACATTATATATGTATATGTATATATGTACACACACACACACACACACACATCTTACCATAGGTCGAGGTGGTGAAGTGACCTTAAATCCACTCACTGGTGGTTACCTAAAGAGATAAACATCCATGAAAACACACAATGAGAATTGGGACCCTCTCTACACATTCACAAAGGGAACCAGCAGAAGCAGAGGAAGCTGACACAGAGCAGCTGAACTTCAGACCAAATGCCTGCTTGGATTGTTAAAGGGTTGTGGGGTTAGACACAACTCCAGGGTAAAGGAGACAGTGCTGCTTCCCTGTACCTGCCTGACAGAATATCTGAGATTAAAAGTGTAGCATTTTCACATTGATTTGAGATCTTTGAAAGATGCCTGCGTACTTGCAGGGTACGATTCTTATCATTGTCATTGTGAATGTCATTACTAAATATTATACTTGGAGATTAGTATTGGTCATTTTGATGTTAATTTCTGGCCACTGTCCTCCCTGATTTCTTCCCATATGGATAAATGCTAAGCCAGTCTAGCCATCCAGCCTCTAGTGTACTCTGAAAATCCTGGCCTTTGATTTTGTGTGTGTTATTCCCCCTAAGGCTCTTCTTTCCTTTCCTCTCCATTTCTCTAAGTCCTGCTCTGGTTTTAAGGTGTAACCCGGCTTCGCCTTCTGTGGGGATGCCTTTGTCTTGTACTTACTCAGCATCAACTAATATCTAATGAGACTCTCCATATAGTCAGGCTGGGGATACAGCCTTGTCTTTAAGAAGCACATGGTCTACCTCAGTAGCTTTCACATTTTCTTGATGGTAATGTAATAAGAGGTATATCTGACACCCCAGCTGATTGCATACAGTATAATGCATACATAGAATTTTCATCATACTTATTACAGAAGCTGCCTTCTGACATCTATTTCATTTCAAATGATGTCAGTATGACTCTACTGTTATTTCACAACTACCTAAGGAGTATGGTTTTAGAATTTTAAAATGCTAGTCTTGCTCAGGCACAGAGAAACAGTCATGTAAATAAGTAATTACCCTACTGTGTTAGAAGCGTGTGCTATACATCTGTATTGGGTCTATGGGACTCACATGACTTAGTCAATGGTAAGAACCATGACTTCTATCTCTTTACACTCTTTCTCTACCTTCCATCCGTGACATATTATGCTCCACAGAGCATGACAAAAATGTGTTACGGCTGATAACAATATATTGTCGATGACCATACTAGCTCAGGGCCTCTGAGAAGCAGATCTGAGGGAGGATTAGAAGAGAGACAATGAGGCCAAAGCCCATGAAGAATAAAACAAAGTGGAGAGTGCTTGTGGACTTGACAACTATGAAGGGGCAGAAGAAAGGAGACAGAGGTTATGAAGAGCCCTGTACTGAAACACAGTTCTAAGAGAACTTCGTCCAGATGGATAAGATGAACCTGAGCCAGAATCATCAATTGGAAGAGTCCTGTGTCTTGTGGGAATGCACGGGTCTTAATACTCTTGGTGGCTCATCACTGCTCGGAGAAGCCCCTGTAGGCAGCATGACCTCAGCAGGAACATGATGGCGGACACAGAGGGGCAGCACCTGGCCTCAGGGAGTCATGTTCCCCACAGAGATGGCAGCTGTGGCACATTCAAGGCCACCACAAACACGATAGTGCTGCTCTTGTAGGCTTAGCTCTCCTTTACAACTAGATGCGAGGGGTAAATCTAAGCATACTCTAGACATGGCTTTATCGTTTTCCTGCTTCATCCTGCTGTAGGCTTTTCTGCAGCTGGGCCTTGTAGGCAGTGGATGTCAGGTCTTCTCTGGAAGCTGCTACTCCACCATCTAGCTGTCCTGCCATGGCAGAAGCTTTAGGAGTTCTCTGGCCGCCAGTGTACCATTTAGTTTTCCTGAGGGATGAGAGAGGGAAGGAGATCATGCTCAAGAGAGCGCGAAGAGGGTAGGCCAGCCCTTGAGAAGAGCTGTTGAAGCTGGTGAGTTCTACAAAAAGAGGACTACAGTTTGGATCTTGAATGTCCTTCAGGAGCCGATGCATTAAAGCCAAGGCCGCTGGAGCACCTAAACCTTCAGAAGTGGGGGCTAAGCAGAGGGCTTTATAGGACATCAGGTGTGTGCCCTGTGCCCTTGAAGGGAATATTAGCACTTTAGGCCACGCCTCCCCTCGCCTTTCCTTCCTGACAACAGAGCAAGCAGTTTTGCTTTGACAGACATTCCACCATGATGTGCTGCCTTCCTGCAGGGCCCAAAAGGCCAACTCATCATGCACTGGAGTCTCCAAATGTGTGAGCCAAAATGACACTTTTATTTTTATAAGTGGATTACCTCAGGTAGTTATTAGAGTAATGGAAAGGTGACTAATGCAAGGAGGTTAGATATGCACAGCTCCACACCCAGACACTTCCTCTTTTTCTCTTCTACCCTCACAACCACTGAAACCTACAGGGAAGTTTTTGAACTAAGGTTAAACTGCTTCTCACTTTTTCATTCAAATTCTGCCAATAGTGAAAAAAAAAGTTTCTAATATTTTGAGTAGATTGAAGTTCCTGGGGAAACTGGGATAAGCAAGCTCTATTGTTTCTATGCTTTTTTGTGCAGTGTCTTAGGACACAGTTGCCTGGTTGGAACCTTGCCTGAACACCATCTGATAACCACTGGAGGAGAGAAGGTAGTTCCCCCTCAGCCCACCTGTAATAAGGCCTCTTACTGATTTGAACTTAAATGTGGCACAGCTTACCGGTAACTGTCAGAGCACACTGGCAAGCTATTTCAGTGATCACTTTTTTCAGGCAAAAGAGCACCTCTGCCTTGTGTACTTGGATAGTGGTGCACAACTCTTCTCCTTCACCCCTAGCTCTCAGGACCATCGCTCACCAGTAACTGCTCTGGACGATGACAGGTTAAACAATGATTACACTCCGTGGTTGCTCAGCATTCTGCCTACCAGGAACTCAACGCTCTGCACAACATCAGGAACTCTCACAGCAGTCCTTTATATTATTTGGCAAATATGTCTGGTTTGCTAGTGTGGAGAAAGACGAGCCTTGCAAATTAATACTGACTCATCACCTCGTCAAACAGTGCTGGTACATTCCTAGTGACAGGTAGAACTTGGGAAACCGGAAAGGTAGGATAATGTCTCTGAGTGGGTCCCATTCAGACTCAGTCAGGGTGGCAATTGCTAGACTCTGCCTCGGGTCGTTTCAATGATTATCAAACTGAAATAGAATCCAGACACTCTTCAGCTTGATTTTGACGGAGAATTACTTCCTTTGTCTTGCTGTCTCTTCAAGAGTCAGAATTGAAATTGCACATACCACGTGTGTCGCTGTAATCATAACCAGACAGCTTTGGGGACCTCGGACTTCACAAGAGTGGCTAATCTTTTGAATATGGGTAATAGCTGCTGATGAGCACAGAGGCTGTCTAAAATATCTTCAGCTTCTTGAGGTCAGATAATGCCCTGTGTTCACAGTAATGCACGAACTTTGCAAGGGCTTGTTTAATTCCGATTAAATCTCCACTTGGATTTATGGAAAATAAAATGACTTTTAACACGAGTGGGACAAAACTCTATTGTTTCCTCTCCTCAAAGTTTTCTAGTTACTTTTGACTTTTCCGCCAATAACCCTGGATTTCTATGAGGGCTTCTCTGTACTTACCAGGCTACAGAATGCAAGGTGGTTCCCAGCAGCCTCCTCGTGGGACCTGGGCTGGTGCTCCCAGCTATTACGCCCTCTTTTGGGGGATCTGTTTACCTGCTGGTTCTATGATGTAGGGACTTGCTGACTTCACCTAGGTTGTCAGGACAGCTTCTGCAACTTAGCATACTCCTGTGTGCTCCTTTGTTCCTTAGCCCTGCTTCCTGCCTGGCAGGTGGTACGGTTTGAGCTTTTGTAGGGAGGTTGCATGGAGTCAATCTCTCTCTCTTCTCTCTCTCTCTAATCTCCAGGAAGAAGATGATCTTTTGGGTTTGTGTTAAACTGCTCTTCTGAAAGAAGCACACCTCACCCTTCTCTGTCACAGTTAGAGGAAACCTCCAGCTACCACCTAAACATGCAAAGAAAAGTGACTCAAGTTCACGTTGCATCAAAGACAGATACAAGTGGTCTTGAATCAGGGAGAAACGAGAAGCCAGTAAGGCTTTTTGAGATCCTGCTTTACAGATAGTTACTCCAGTAGCTTAGAAAACAATCCTTTGAAAAAGCAGACATCTGGAGATGTGGACTCACAGCCACATTACATCACTGTCGCAGAGAACACAGACTGAGGACCTGGGCTTTGGACATGGACTTGTGTCTCCTTCCCATCCATTCGAAGTGTAGATTAAAGCCCAGAGAGCCTGATAAGAAAGTGGCCAAAGAGATGTCCCTCCAGAGCTTGTGGGGTGGGAAGTAGTAAGGTTACTGTTAGTTTATAAACTGAGGTGAGACAGCCTCAATCTCAGAAAACAATTCTGCAGTCTCATAGTGAGAATTTAAAAGTAATAGGATTTCCTCAAGATGAGGGAAGGAAAAAGGCTTGCCCTTGGGTGGCTTTTCTCTAGCAACTTAATGCTCCATGATGCTTTTGCCTGGCTTGGTCTACAGCAGCAACTTTCCAGAGGGCTGTAAGGAAATTGCTGCAGTTGCTTAACACTGCCATTTACCTGGCACTATTCCTTTGCCTGGTTAGTTTTTTTCTGTTCTCATAGATCTTGGGGCAACTGTCATTATTTTCCTCTTATTCCAGCTGTATTTAAGAAACTCGAGGCAAAGAGAAGTTAAGTAATTTGCCAAAGAGTGAAAAGCCACCAGGGGGTAGTTGGTAATTAGAATCCAGACATTGTTTTTATAGATCAGCCCATGCTATATAATTCTGTTTCTTTAGAGAGTTTACATCCAGGAAAAAGAAAGAAAGAAAGAGGGCTCGGGAAAAAATGATCAGAAACTTAGGGCTTTAGTTGACCCTAGGACTAGACACACACACACACACACACACAATTTCACAAACTGCCACAGCTGTCTTCTGGGTTGGAGTTTGGCACCTACTGCTTGCTCACCTATCAGGTGACAGTGACAGCGCTAGTCCAGGGAACATCCTGAGACAAGTATCAAAGTCCAGCCCTCCAGCACCGCATTACACCACCGTGGAGATCAAAACTCAAGAAAGCACCCAAGGTTTGTAAAGCTGCCCTGGCTGTGAGGAGTTAGGCTCGGGCTGCTTTTTCCCAAGAGGAAACGGGCACTGGGCGTGACATCCTGGCTTGAGGAAAAGACATTTTGTTTCCTGACTGCCATGACAGCTGAGGAGGCTGGGACGGCAGGTGTAGTCAGATTTGCCTCCCATCTGTCCCAGCCTTTCCTAGCAAGAGACTTCCCACTGACTCATTCCCTCCATGGATTTCACAAAGGGAAACCCTCCTGGTATTCTCAGAGACAAGAAAGATTAGGAGACTGAGGGCATATGCTGAGGATCCCAGGAAACTCCCAGTCACCTCTCTTGACAAGTGGCCATTACAGGAGTGTCCCTGACCACAAGCAAATTTCTTCTTTTTAAAGAACACAGGTGTTTGGGGGCCGGAGGATTATTCCGGCGCCTGCCTCACAAGCGCAAGGCCCTGAGTTCAATCTCCAGTAACCACATACAATGCTGGGCGTGGAGACTCACACCCACT